>JAAGEH010000049.1:2059637-2146671 GCA_011751065.1 Lasiurus cinereus
CTTTTTATTATACTATTCATTTCTTTATTTTGGCAAATGTGTGTTGTTAATTTTTTCATCTTTTCATCTGTGTAAATATTTTGAAAATATTTACACATATCCTCTTTTTCCCCCCATTGACCCCATCCATCCTATGCATGCTTTCCACCCTCTTCTCTCCACTCCCACCTTAGGCCTTCATCACCTCATTGTTTGTGTTCACAGATTATGCATATATGCATATAAATTATTTGGTTGATTAGGTTCCACCCACCCATATACCCTGCCTTCCATCTGAGATTCTGTACTCTGTTCCATGCTTCCATGTCTCTGGATACACTATGTTCATCAGTTTATTTTGTTAATTAGATTCCACATATGAATGAAATCATGTGATCCTTGTCTTTATCTTGATGACTTATTTCACTTAACATGGCACTCTCCGGGCCCCTCTAGGCTGTCTCTAAGGGTGAGAGGATTGTCTTTTTTACTCCTTCATATTATTCCATGGTATAAATGTACCACCGATTTTTTTATTCACTCATCTACTGATGGGCAGGCAGTTGGGCTGTTTCCAGATCTTATCTACTATAAATTGTACTTCTATACACATAGAGTTGCATACATTCTTTCTGATTGGTGTTTCAGGTTTCTTAGGAATACTCACTGAGTCAAATAGCAGTTCCATATTTAATTTTTTGAGAAAACTCCATACTGTTTTCCATAATAGCTGCACCAGTCTGCATTCCCACCAGTGTACTGGGTTTTCCTTTTCTCCACATCCCCATCAGCACTTGCCATATGTTGAATCATTGATGATAGCCATTCCGAGAGGTATGGTATCATAACTCATTGTCATTTTAATTTGCATCTCTGATGATCACTGACTTTGAACAATTTTTCATATGCTCACTTGGTTGCCTCTATGTCCACTGTGGAGAAGTATCCCCTTAGGTCCTTACCCATTTTTTTTTATCAGATTCTTTGTTTTCCTTTTGTTAAGTTGTGTGAGTTCCTTATATATGTCCTCTCATACATTGGCCTCCCTTTTTGTTTTGTTGATAGGCTCTTTTGTTGTTCAGAAGCTTTTTATTTATTTTAATATTTGTAAATATTTTTTATTGTTTAAAGTGTTATATATATTAGTACATATATCTCCTTTTTTTCCCGCATTGACCTTCCCCCAGCCTCCCCTAATCCCCGGGGCATGCCTTTATCCCATCCCCTCCCCCAGTGTCCTCTGTCCATCGGTGTGCTTATATGCATGTATATAAGTCCTTTGGTTGATCTTTCCTCCCCTCCCCAACACTCCCCAGCCTTCCCGCTGTAATTTGACAGTCTGTTTGGTGCTTTACTGCCTCTGTATCTTTTTATTCATCAGGTTATAACGTTATTTATTTTCCATAAATGAGTGATATCATGTGGTATTTTTCTTTCATTGCCTGGATTATTTCACTTAATATAATGCTCTCCAGGTCAATGCATGATGCTGCAAATGGCAAGAATTTCTTCATTTTTATACCAGCGTAGTATTCCATTGTGTAGATGTACCATAGTTTTCTAATACACTCATCTGCTGATGGGCATTTAAGTTATTTCCAAATCTTAGCTATGGTGAATTGTGCTGCTATAAACATAAAGATATGTCATTGCTGATTGGTGTTTCTAGTTTCTTGGGATATATTCCTAGAAGTGAGATTACTGGTCAAATAGGAGCCACATTTTAGATTTTTGAGGAAACTCCATACTATTTTCCACAGTGGCTGCATCAGTCTACATTCCCACCAAAAGTGTACTAGGGTCCCTTTTTCTCCACATCCTTAGCAGCACTTGTTGTTTGTTGATTTTTTTATGATAACCATTCTAACTGGTGAAAGGTGATACCACATTGTCCTTTTGATTTGCATCTCTCATATAATTAGTGACTTTGAGTAGGCTTTCATATGTTTCTTGGCCTTCCCTCTGTCTTTTTTCAAAAAGATTCTGTTTAGGTCTGTTGTCCATTTCTTTTTATTGGATAGTTTATCTTCCTTTTATTAAGTTTTATAAGTTTCTTATAGATGTCAGAGATTAAACCTTTATCAGTTTGACAAAATCCAACACCCGTTCTGGATAAAAAATGCTCAACTAGGTGAGAATAGGAGGATCATACCTCAACATAATAAAAGCCATATATAATAAACCCATGGCTAACAGATACTCCATGCGAAAAAACTAAATTCATTTTCCCTAACAACAGGAACAAGACAGGGATACCCACTCTTACCACTCCTGGACGACATAGTACTGGTAGAGCTAGCCATTGCAATTAGACAAGAAGAAGAAATAAAAGGCATCCAAATTGGAAAAGAAGAAGTAAAGCTGTCCTTATTTGCAGATTACATGATACTGTACATAAAAAACCCAAAGGACTCCATCCAAAAACTAATAGACTTAATAAATGAATTCAGCAATATAGCGGGATACAAAATTAATACCAATAAATCTGTGGGATTTCTATACACTAATAGTGAAATTACAGAAAGAGAATAAAAAAAGCAATCCCATTTACCACTGCACCAAAAAAATTAAGATACCTAGGAATAAACTTAACTAAAAAGGTAAAAGACCTATAGGCATAAAACTACAGGGCACTGAAAAAAGAGATAGAGGAAGACATAAACAGATGGAAGAGCATACCATGTTATGGATTGGGAGAATCAACATCTATAAAATGTTCATACTACCCAAAGCAATCTATAGATTCAATGCACTACCGGTTAAAATACCAACGACATATTTTACAGACCTAGAAAGAACTCTCCAAAGATTCATCTGGAACAAAAAAAGACCCCGAATAGCCACAGCAATCTCAGAAACAAGAATAAAGTAGGTGTGATCTCAATACCAGATTTCAGGCTGTATTACAAAGCCATGGTTCTCAAAACAGTCTGCTACTGGCACAAGAACAGACATATAGACTAATATAAGAGAATAAAGAACCCAGAAATTGACCTAAACCACTATGCTCAATTAATATTTGACAAAGGAGGCATGAATATATAATAGAGTCAAGACAGTCTTTTCAAAAATGCTGTCAGAAAAGTTGGACAGATATATGCCAAAAAATGAAACTAAACCACCAACTTAGACCAAACACAAAAATAAAATAAAAATGGATAAAAGACTTAAACATAATATGGGAAACAATAAAAATACTAGACAACTCCACAGGCAGCAAAATTTCAGACAAATGTCAAACAAGCTTCACTGATACTGCTCCTAGGACAACAGAAGCTAAAGAGAAAATAAACAAATGGGACGACATCAATGAAAAGCTTTTTTACAGCAAAAAAAAAAAAACAATAAGAAAGCCCACTGTATGGGAGAACATATTTGCAAATGTTATCAATGAAAAGGTTTAATCTTCAACATCTACAGGGAACTTATACAACTTAATGAAAGGAAGATAAATGATCCAATAAAAAAAATGGGCAACAGACCTAAACAGAATCTTTTTGAAAGAAGACAGAAGGAAGGCCAAGAGACACATGAAAACATTCTCAAAGTCACTAATTATTCGAGAGATGCAAATCAAAATGAAAATGCTATACCATCTCAAAACTGTCAGACTAGCAATCGTCAACACATCAAGAAACTACAAGTGTTGATGAGGATGCAGAGAAAAAGGAACCCTGGTGCACTGCTGGTGGAATGCAGACTGGTGCAGCCACTGTGGAGAACAGTATGGATTTTCTTCAAAAAACTAAGAATGGAACTCTCATTTGACCCAGTAATCCCACTCCTAGGAATATATCCCAAGAAATTAGAAACACCAATCAGAAAGAATATATGCATCCCTATGTTCACAGCAGCACAATTTGTAATAGTTAAGATTTGGAAACAGCCTAGGTGCTGATGATTGGGTCAGAAACCTGTGGTATATCTACACAATGGAATACTATGCTGCCATAAAAAAGAAGGAATTCTTATCATTTACAGCAACCTGAATGGAACTGGAGAGCATTATGCTAAGTGAAATAAGACAGTCAATGAAAAAAAAAATACCACATGATCTCATTCACTAATGGATAATAAAGAAATTTATAAACAAAAACATAGATACAAAGGCAGTCAAGCATCAAGCAAACTGTCAAACTATAATGGGAAGGTGCGGGAGAATTGGGGATGATAAGAGATCAACCGAAGAGACTTGTATGCATGCCTAGAAGCATACCCAATAAGCACAAGACTGTGGGGAGAGTGAGGACATGCATGGGAGTGGTTGAAGAGGCAATGTGAAGCTATGTACATAAGTAATATATTAATAAAAAATGGAGAAAAAATCTTTATCAGTGATAACATTTGCAAATATGTTCTCCATACAGTGGGCTTTCTTGTTGTTTTGTTGATGGTTTCTTTAGCTGTGAAAAAGTTTTTTATTTGGATGTAATCCCATTTGTGTATTTTCTCTTTAGCTTCCATTACACTAGGAGAGGTTTCAGTGAAGAAATTTCTTTGGAATATTTCTGAGATTTCTTTTCCTGTAGATTCCTCTATTATTTTTTATGGTTTCCCATCTTAGGTATAAGTCCTATATCCATTCTGAGTTTATTTTTTAGTATGATATAAGTTGGTGGTCAAGTTTCATTTTTTACAGGTATCTGTCCAATTTTCACAACACCATTTACTGAAGAGACTGTCTTGACTTCATTGTATGTTCATGCCTCCTTTGTCAAATGTTAATTGAGCATAGTGGTTTGGGTCTATATCTGGGTTCTCTATTCTATTGATCTATATGTCTATTCTTGTGCCAGTAGCAGACTCTTTTGAGAATTGTGGCTTTGTAATACAGCCTGAAAACTGGTATTGAGATCCCACGTTCTTTACTCTTCTTTCTGAGATTGCTGTGGCTATTCAGGGTCTTTTTTTCTTCCAGATGAATATTTGGAGAGTAGGTATGTGAAATATGCTATTGGTAAGTTAATGTGGAGTGCATTAAAACTATAGATTGCTTTGGGTAGTATGAACATTTTAATCATATTAATTCTACGAATTCATAAACATGGTATGTTCTTCTATCTGTTTACAGTGTTCTGTAATTTTCTGCATATAGCACTTTTACCCCCTTAATTAACTTTATTCCTATATTTTTAAAGTTTTTTTTATACAATGGTAAATGAGATTGATTTTTAATTTCTCTCTCTGTAAGTTCACTATTGGTGTATAGAAATGCCATAGATTTATTGAGGTTAATTTTGTATCCTGCTACATATCCAAATTCATTTATTCTCTATTAATATTTTGATGGAGTCTTTCAGGTTTTTTATGCACAATATCATGTAATCTGCAAATAAAGACAGCTTTACTTCTTTTCCAATTAAGATGCCTTTTATTTCTTCTTCCTGTCTAATTGCAATGGCTAATACTTTCAGTAATATGTCTAATAGGATTGGTGAGAGTGGGCATCCATATCTTGTTCCTGTTCTTAGGAGAAATGGTTTTAATTTTTGCCCATGGAATATGATGTTAGCTGTGGGTTTATCAGGTCTAAACTGGCGTGAGATATCCCCCTAAGTGTCCCAGATAGAGAGTGTTCAGACCTCACTGAGAAACACCTCCTATGCACAAATTTTGTGCACCAGGCCTCTAGTGTTGAATATGAGTGGTAAAAGCAGATATACCTGTTTTGTTCCTATACTTAGGGGAAATGGTTTTAGTTTTTGACCATTCAGTATAATGTTCACAGTAGGTTTGTCATATATGGCCTTTACTATATTGAGAGCTGCTCCTTTTATTCAAACTGTGCTGAGAGTTTCAATAAAAATGAGTGTTGGGTTTTGTTCAATGTTTTTTTTTTTTTGCATCTATTGATATGATCATGTGATTTTTGTCTTTCAATATGTGTATGTGAAAATCCTACTTGGTCAAGAGATATGATATTTTTCATATATTGCTGGATATGATTTGCTAATATTTTGTTGAGGATTTTAACATCTATGTTCATCAGGGATATTAGCCTATAACTCCCTTTCTTTTTAGTTTCTTTATCTGGTTTTGGAATTAGAATAATGCTGGCTTCATAAAAAGAGCTTGGGAGTGTTCTTTTCCCTTGGAGTTTTTGGAATAGTTTGTTATTTCTTTGAATGTTTGGTAAAACTTCCCTATGAAGCCATCAAAACTCTGGCTTTTGTTTACTGTGAGTTTTTGTTTGTTTGTTTGTTTCTTTTTATTTCTCCTTCCATTTACTATTCAGGTTTTCTGATTCTTCCTGATTCAGTTTTGGGAGATTGTATTTTTCTAGGAATTTGTCCATTTTATCCACATTGTCCAGGTCATTTGTATATAGTTGTTCATAGCATTATCGTACAAACTTTTGTATTTCCGTGATGTCAATGATTAATTCTCCACTTTCATTTCTGATTTTGTTTATTTGAGTCCTCCTTATTTGTTTCCTGATGAATCTGTTTAACAGTTCATCAATCTTTTTTATCCTTTCAAAGAACCAGCTCTTGGTTCCATTGTTGTTGTTTTGTTGTTGTTGTTGTTGTTGTTGTTGTTTTTGTTGTTTGTATTTTTTAGTCTTTATGTTATTATTTCTGCTCTAATCTTTATTATTTCCTTCCTGCTACTTACTCTAAGATGTTCTTGTTATTTTATTTCTAGTGCTTTAAGTTGTAGGATTAAATATAAACTATTATTAATTTTTCTTATTTGTTTGTTTCCTTTTTTAGGTAAGCCTATAGTGCTATGAACTTCCTTTTCAGTGGTGCTTTTGTGGTGTCCCAGTGATTTGGGCTTGTTGCATGTTAATTTTAATTTGTTTCCAGGAAATTTTTGATTTCTTTCTTGAACACTTTGGTAACCCATTCATTGTTTAATCACATACTATTTAGCCTCCATGTGTTTGAATGTTTTGGAGTACTTTTACTGTAGTGGATTTGTAATTTCCCTCAACTGTGATCTGAGAAGATGCTTAATGTTATTTCAATCTTATGGACCTTTTAGATAATTTTTTGTGTATTAACAGGTGTTCCATCTTTGTTAATAACTCATGTGCACATGAGTTGAATGTATATTCTGCAGCTCTGAGGTGAAATATTCTCTAAATGTTAAGTAAATCCATATGATCCTTTAGTGTCACTGTTTCCTTATTAATTTTTGTCTTGAAGATCTATCCAGTGAAGTCATCTTGGTGATGAAGTCCACTATATGACTTTATTGTTATCACTATCACCATTAAAATACTCTAAAATATTTTTTATCTATTTAGGTGCTCCTATATTAGGTGAAGATATGTTTTCCAGTATTATATCTCTTTGTTGGATGGACCTTTGATGTCTGTTGTGATGGCCTTCATTTTGAAGTCTATTTTTGAAGATATGTGTATTGCTACCCCAGATGTTTTTTTCCCATGGAAAATTTTTTTTCATCTCTTCATTATCATCCTCTGTGAGTGTTTTGTCCTGATATGGATCTCTTGTAGACTCTATATAGCTGTGTCATGTTTTGTATCCATTTAGTTACCCTATGTCTTTTGAATGGAGCATTTAATCCATTTACATTTAAGGTTATTATTAATAAGTACTTATTTATTGCCATATTAATTCTGTATATCTAGGTTTTCCCCTCTATTTAATCTTATCATACAGAAATCACCTCAGTACTTTTTATAGTGTTGGCTTGGTGGTGATGAATTCCTTTAGCTGTTTATTTGTTTGTGTGTGAAGCTCTTTATTTTGCTATCCATTTTGAATGATAGCTTTGCTGGATAGAGTAATCTTAGTTTCAGATTCTTGCTTTCCATTACCTTGAGTACTCATGGCATCCCTTCTGGCCTGTAGAGTTTCTGATGAGAAATCAAATGACAATCTTATCAGAGCTCCTTTGTAGCTTACAGTTTGCTTTTCTCTTGCTGCCTTTAAGATTTTCTCTGTCTTTAGTTTTTAGCATGTTAATTATGATATGTCTGGGCATGGGACAGTTTAGGTTCTTTGTGCTTAGGACTCTGTGCCTATCCCTTTCTCTCTTTCTTTCTATTCTTGCCCACCTACTATGTGAATATTGTTTCTTTTCATGTCATCACACAACTTCCTTAAGCTGTTCTCTTTTTCTAGTTGATTTTTTTTTCTTTTTGGTTCTCTGATTGAGAAATTTTTGTACCCTGTCTTCTAATTCACTGATCTGATCCTCAACCTCCCCTAATCTGCTCTGTATGTATTCCATTGTATTTTTTATTTGTGCTATGTCTTTCTTTATCCCCAACTGTACTTTTTTCATAGTTACTATATCTTTTCTCATGCTCTTGATCATCTTTACCGCCATTATAATGAACTCTATAGCAGATAAATGCTTTATCTTCATTTTGTGTGTCTCTTCCAGAGAATTCACTTGTTCTTTCTTTTGGGGGTTGTTATATGCCTGCATATTTTGGCTGCCTGTTTGGGTTTGTGACTCTGCTTTAGGTAGATCTATTACCTCTCTAAATCTCTAATGCAGGGCAGTTTCAAATGTTGTTTTTTTCTGACTAATTAGATCAGGCAAAGACTCAAAGGTTCCAGAGACCACCTCTGCCTGTAGACTGATCAGATTAGTCTTGAGTAGCCTTCAGGCAATTATCCACAGGTATAGCAAGATTTTTTTCCAACAGGGTGAGACAATTGCTTCTTCCTGGAAGCTAATTGTTATTCTCAGACTCTTAATGGCCCTCAGGAACTCCACAACATAGGGCAAGGTTTTTCCAATAGGTTGGGTCAACTGTCTTATCCCAGAGAAAATCACCTGCATAGCAAATGTATATATATAAAAGATGACCTCCACATCATAAAGCAATGACTGAGCCCAGGAAATTGCGGTTCCTGACTTCTCAGCTCTAATTCCTGAGCCTCAACCCTAGCATCTGCTTACACAGCTCTAGTCCATTCTTTCTTCTCTTTATCAGAGGACAAGGTAAGAGGCTATACACAGAATTTTGTTCATTGGCCCTATAAGAGGGTGCCTGCATTTTTAGCTGTCTTTCCCTGTCAAATAGCAACCCTGATGCTTTCTACAGCCAGATGTTATATGGACACCTTTCTCAGTTCTGGTACTCTCTGCTGTGGGACCTAGTTTGGCACTAGACCCCGGTGTTCTCCGTGGAAACCCCCTAGAGTTGAGATATCTCTCCAGAACTTCAGTTGTCTATAGGACCTCATCCAGCTTTTCACACCTCCAGCTTTCCTATCAGTCTTTATGTAGTCTCATCTTGTCATCCTTGGTTATCAGGGTTCTCTCTAGCTAGTATTCAGTTGATTATTCAAGATGCTTTTTGTTGTTGTTTTTTGTTTGTTTGTTTGTTTAGTTGTAATTCCAGTTTGGTCCTGGGAGCATGTCCTGCGTAGCATCCACTTACTCCACCACCATTTTTAATCTGATATAGGTGATTTTAAAAAATTATTTGCTATTGATTTCAGTACCTAAACTGGCACTGATATAAGGAAGCACACATTGCTTTTATATATGACTTCATACAATTATGTGGAAAGCATATTATATTTTATCCCAGTGAAGGGGCATCTCAATCCTATTGTATTATTTTTGGTACCATACATTAAGTTTGGGATTGTGTGCATCATTCCATGATTAGCATGAACAAGACCACACTGTTGAAGAGACATTACAGCACAGTGGTTGAGGGGGTTCTAGAAATAAATGACTGTGTATTAACTGTCTGACTCTAGCCAAATTAGTTGAACTTTCCAGGTCCCGGTTTCCTCTGGGGCATTCATCTTCAAAGCCAACAGAAGTGTTTTTCAGAAAGCTTTGGGCATCTTCATAGATACCCAAAGAGCTCTGGATTGCAGTGAAATAAAACAGATGTTTATTACAAATATGTCAATGAAGAAGGATGGGCCACTAATGAGGAATCTTACATCATAACTGGTCAAGTTCATTACTTTACTTTCCATTTCTCAATCTGTAAAATAAAAACAAGAGTACTTATCTTTTAAGATATTTGTAAGTATTCTTATTCAATACATATAAACCCTGCAACAGTGGCTAGCACTGACTAAACACAATGAATCAAGCAGTTGTTATAGTCAATAATTTTGATGCCCAAAATAGATAATACCCTTTCACTTGCCTCAGAGAAATCTATCTTAATCAACTAATTCCCATAGATTCCACATGTCAAACTAGCTCTTTGAGGGCATTTCATAAACAGCCAAAGGTTCCTGGTAAATTATCTTCTTAGCTTTGGAGATGAATGCCACAGGCACTTGCTTCACCTAAATAAAATATACTCTTGGGAGGGATGTTTTAACATTTTAAGATGCTGTCCATGTTCTGGCAATTTGATTTCCAGCAATGACAGTGAATGGCCTCATCACCTCTGCTTAGGATGAAGGTATCAGGATCCTGAAAAATGATCTATTGAACAGATATAAAGTACATTAATTAGAAATATTAATATATCTGGATTTAATTAAAGGTGCTTGGAAGCTTGGAAGAAACTTTATATAATCTCTTCCAATCACACCCCCGTCCCCAAGATTTATATTTCACATGTACATCTTCAAAAATGTTTATTGAATTTATTGGGATTACATTGGTTAATAAAATTATATAGGTTTCAGGTGTATAATTATGTTATACATCATCTGCATATTATATTGTATGTTCACCACCCCAAAGCAAGTCACCTTCTGTTCTGCAACCATTTATCCCTTCTTTATCTCCATCTTCCTTCCCCACCCTCCTTTTCCTCTGGTAATTACCATAATGTGTAGATCTTGAGTTCTAAATACACACATACATATGTGTGGCTGATACAGACACAGACACACACACACACACACATACATGTGTCTGCGCGCATATACACACACACCTTGTGATATTAACATCTTCCTAAAATTGAAAATTTTATTTAAGCATTGTCCCAAAATTTCTTCTAGCACAGGTGGCCAAGAGTATCCTCTGCCAATAGGTTGGACTTATATGGATGACTCAAGGCACTTATTAAATATTGGCCGAGCATAAATTACACAGGAGACAGACATGCAATGCATGAATCACACACGGTTTATTTACCAGAGTCATGGTGGTTTCCAGACTTTGGCAGGCCACCCAGAGATCTGCACTGGCAGACACACACACTGGACGTTGAGCTTGCAGCTGTGACTCAGCGTCTTGGCTTGTGGCTTAAGGTTCAAACCCAGGATCCAAGACAGAGCTCGGGCAGGATGCAGGAAAGGGAGAGGAGAGTGACCATCTGTGGAGGGGCAGACAAACAGCTCTAATATCCTTCAGAGCTTGCTCTCTTTTATGTGCTCAATTAGGCATCTTCAGTGTGTCTTCAGTATGTCTTATCAGCAAGTGTCAAGAGTTCTGCTATCTGGTCTTACACGTGGGGTACAAACTTCTTTATCTATCTCTTACATGCACATCTCTTTTAAGGGCATTTACACTTCATTTCACTCTCAATTCTTATTTTATATTTATATTTTATCCTTATTATTATTACTATAACAAACATTCCATCACTTAATATAAATTAAGAAATTTCTGAAATTTTTGCAATACCATACATATTTTGGACTCAGATATGGAAAAGTATAAGACCTCTTTTATGTGATAAAACTATTGAAATTATGTTTGTTATTGTTCAGCTGAAGCAAAAGTATCCCAAGGGCATGGAAGAAGTAATAAATCAACATATAGAATCAGAATAAACTTGAAATCACCAAGGAGATAAAAGTCAACCAATGAAAGTGATTATCTTGGCAAATGGGAAAGTTTGAGATATACTAATAAAATGTGTAATAGGCATAGATTGAATCCAACATAAGATCTGGAGACAGTATTTGCTGTGTTCTATGTATCCCAAATAGTAGCATAATGATTAGCTTAATGAAGATTTAAATAGCTTTAAACAGAATAAAATAAACATTCATTCACAATTGTAATTCAAAATTCTTTCTCAGCCTAAAGAGTGAGGCCTGACTTATACCAAATGACATCAAACGTATGCTGATTTCATTTCTTTTATTACACATACAGCTCCCTGGGGCAGGGCCAGCTGGTGAACATTCATGTGAACTGGTACACTCTGAGCTCTTATTTACAAGGCATTAATAATACATCAGGAAGACAAAGGGATACTCCAAACAATAAACTCTAACAGCTCTGAGCTATGTTGTAATGCAGCTCTTTCCTCAGGCCAAGTTACAGCACAGTTTTTTCTTGTGGCTAAAATTTATTTTCGTTATTATTAGTCATTTTCTTCTGTAGGGACAGGATTATGTTTCCAAACTTGAATCATCTTGATGTGAGAATCTAAATAGAGTAAGATATTTTAAAAATTATTTTTACTGGAACATTCTTGTCTTTTTTTATAGATGTGATTGGCAGGTTTCAGGATGACTCAAGAGGCCACAGGAAGAACTTAAGTTACCTTCTTGCTGGAGAAAGTGGAGTCCTTTTATGAGTGCAAGGAGGACATTCCAGGGCCCTAGTAGGGGAGATTGTAATATGGCAAGAGTTATTTTTGAAGGAAATATAAGGCTGCTCCCAGGTTCCCAATGTCTCATCTCCATCTGTTCCACTGGGAGAAAAATCTTGCCTTGTCTTCATCAATCCCAGAATAAAGACCAGAGATTCTGTGCCATATTAAAGCTTACTCCTTTGGAGCTCCTGTGGTCTGCCATGGGTCCCTGACAGCTGCTATAAAATGTGTCAACAAACAGGTGAGTGCATGTTACCAAGTGAGAGAGAGACACACATACACCACACACACACACACACACACACACACACACACACACACTTTGCTAAGTTTATTATATCATCTTATATTTGGGAAGGACTAGGTGCTTATTCAAACTAACCAAAAAACTTCCCAAGCTTTCACAGGATTGCATTAGATCTCCCCCCCTTAGTCAATCACTTTCCTAGATTTTCCCAGCTCCTATGTCTCTTATCCAATTTGATCCTTTTCTAGGGCTAGACTGACAGGCCTGTATGATTGCCAACTTGGCTACTATTGTACATGTGTTTACCTAGCCCCACAGTCTGGGTGAGTTGACCAGGGAAGTTGAAAGGCCACTCCTTCTTCCCTACCCAAGGGAAGAAGGGGTATTATCACCTTTCTGGGACAATGCTATGATCCCTAGGATGCTTATGAATGCTGCATCTTCCCAGCAAAGCAAGCTTACGCTTCCTAGAAGATGGTGTTTAATAGTGTTTGATTTTCTTTGATTCCTTTATTTATTAATATCTTGGTACCTAGGCTAACAATCTAATTTTTCTGTTATCAAAGATTTTTGGTCTTTTTGGAGATTGATTACTTAAATAAAATGCATATTTTCAAGGAAAATGAGAAGAGGTAGAAAAGCAGATCTAAAATAAACTGATAGCCTGATATAAACATTTTGATGAAGCAATAAAGTATTTTATATGCAGATGAACATCTGTATTTTTTAGGGATTTTTAAAACACAGCTACCTTATATATCATAAAAAATGATAATATGGTAGGAACTTATGAAGATGCTTATACTAGTAGAGCATTGCTTGGTGGTTAACAGTGCAAGTTTGGGCACCTGGACTACTAGTTTCAAATCATAACTCCAAGTTGATTAATTTCTCTATGCTTGTTGCCTCCTCTATAAAGCAAGAATATCTATCTTATATTTATTTCTTGCTTAGAAAATTGCATGTATCAAATAAATGGGTAGGATACTGTTACTGTATACTTTTATTTTTCTATTATATTTCTTATTATTAAGAAAGCTAATTGCCACATTCAAACTTAAAATTTGTGACTGCAGAAATATTCTACTTCTATTGGGGTAAAAATGGAAGGAGACTTGAATTGTGTGGTGAACACCAAATAAAATACAGTAAAACCTCAGTTTAATGGACCTCAGTTTGTGTAACATTAAGTATGTGTGGAAAATTCACAGAAAAGTTTTCTCTATATATTTATATGTGTTTCACAGTAAGTTTAAATGTATACTAAACAGGTCTAGTAAATGGGTGCATTCACCAAACACCATGAGTAAACAAGCTCACATGGCTGCGGCGTGGTTTAGTGCACGTGGGAACATTGGCCTGCACACATTAAAACTGCTGAAGAAAGTCACACCACAGCAACAGAAACAGGACATCAGAAACAATTACCATGTGTGATCACTTGCTAATCATTCACTAGACATTGTTTACCAGAACTGCCTCTTGAATTTAAATAGGTAGACTATACTTGTACCTATCTAATATTTATTTATGTCAGCAAAATTGCCACAATGTTTTTTCCAACATAAGATCTATTCACTAAAATTTATTAAAAATAACAATCTATAATAATAAAAGCATAATATGCTAATTAGATGAAACAGCCGAAAAACCTTCTGAACGGCTTTCTGGACATCCTTCCAGATGAATCTGCGGCAGCAGTGGCTGAGGCAGAGGCAGTTAGGGGCAATCAGGAGGAAGATGAACAGTTTAGGGGTTATGAGGCAGGCAAGTGGTTAGGAGCCTTTGATGTTGGAGCCAGCAGTCTTTGATTATGAGAACAATGTCCAACTGCCAGTTCCTCCCTGGCAGTCGGACATCCCCCAAGGGGTCCTGGATTGCAAGAGGGTGCAGGCTGGGCTAAGGAAACCCACCCCCATGCACAAATGTTGTGCACCGGGTCTCTAGTGAATTAATAACAAATAACCTATTAACTTAATTATAAGCAAATCTTGAATGAAGGCATTTTAATATTAACAGGATATTAATTTTCACATATGACATATGGACTAAAATCTTAGAGGAAAAAAAGAGTCACTGATTATTCAGAACATGATATGTGAGTGATGTATTAATTCCAGCTATGGTGTATTATAAATATATCTAGTAACCTGCCCCCTGCAGTTACAGTGAAGTGTAAGAAAAACATCTGTTAAGTTCTGAGCTTTTTACAATATCCATAACTTAAAATAGTCTCTACTATATCAGCAAGAGGCAAGACTTTGATTGTAAAGAGGCACAGAAATAGCACTGTTTTGCACTCTGATTAAGACAGAAATTGAAGAACACAGTTAATATTAGCTCCAAAAGCATGCCAGTATGCCATAATAGAGTATGCAAGCATCAATTTTTTCCTAATTATATTTAAAACCTGAATCAAACAGGTAAGATGTGAAGTATCCATTGGTTTCCCAGGTGGTTAAAGTAAACAACAGTAGCAGCAGGCTCAACTTAACATGCTCATGAAAATGCCCACTGATGTTTGGGCACTGTGGTTCCAATTATTGTTTATTGTTGTGTCTGATTTTTAAATTTCTTACTTCATAGAACTGTGACTCCATAGGAAAACAGGGGGTGTGCTTCTAAGTAATTTCATTAAAATTGAAAGCATTACTGAGTGTAAAAAAACCTAAATCATTAAAATCTTATAAGAACAGCATGCCTTTGGCCACATAAAATTTGTTTTTAATCCAGATTTCATGACTTTATACCTGCCAAATCATAGGTATATTAAATAGCATCCTTTTCCCCACTTCACAATTATAATGTTTGACTCAGAGATGGAGGAACACGTGTAGGAGAGACAGTGTTGGACATAGAACAGAGTGGAGGAACACATGTGCTGGGATAAGATAGATAGTACTGGGTATAGAAGAGAGTGGAGGAACACCTGCTTTGGGGTAGGGTACCTTAAAGTCAGATGCCTATGTGCCTTTGTTTTGGGAAAGATGTGGTCTGTGCAGCCTCTATGGTAAAAGTAGAGCATGAATCAGGTGAGGCTGTTTGAACATTCTATAAAGTGCATTAGTACAGGGAACGGCCCATAGGGGCTACTATTACAGATGACAAGTTTTAATTGCCACCCTTGGCCACTCCATTCCTCGAATCCCCATCCCTCGAATATACACCTGCCCCAGAGTGACTATTCTAACAAAGGTTCATAGGCTCCTCTGCTTCCCGACTGTGGTGGCAATCTCTGGCATATAATTGCTCTGTGACTGGAAACCAGATCACCTATCTAAATGGATCATTTTGTGAAGGAAGAATGTAGTGTGAACATGAATACTGAAACAAGAAGATATCTTTTCCTCGAGAATATATCTTTACATTTATAACCACAGCTATGCAAACACACAAAAGTTAGGACTAGGATAGTCAAACTAGCACACAAAAATACACAGTGTGGAGGAGAGAGCTTTCTGAGTGAACAAATGAAAAAAAAATGAGGCACAATAAAGAGCAGTGTCCTCCCCACTGTCTGCTGCCTGTCTCTTCAGTATCCTCTTGCTCTTCCTGGTCACACTGCGTGTTGATGCCCACATAAGTCATTTTATCCTCAACATTACAGCTGTAAAGTGCAATCAATGCTCCACCACCAAATTGATTTACTTTTTTTGCAGTATTTCCAAGTTTATATAACTTTTCTGAAAGTTCCTTCCCTCCAGCTCAGCTCTGTCCTCTTATTATTATAAAATAATATACACATGAGTTTTTTCTTCAGTGAAATAAAATACATTGTCTTCCCATGCAGCACAAAAAAAGGGGGGGGGGAGCTTAGAAAGAATACTTTCCTCAGTTATTATTTCTAGCCAATACAAATATACTGAATGACTTACTGCTCCCTGCTGGGCTTCTTGAAAAATTGAGATAAATATCCTTATCTTCATATTGATTTATCATATTCACACAATAGAAAATTACATGATATACCAGAAGCTGTAACAAAAGGGGCCAAAATGATCCATGATTAACTGTTAGATAAATGACATAGAGACAATGCTGGCTTTAGGAATCCATAAAAGAAAGAGGCCTGTTGTGGCACAGACTCAACCAAGTGGATGGAATCAGAACTGGAGCTTTTGCATAATGGAGAGAAGTGGGGAATCATCCCAGCTGAGAGAATGCATGATAGTTGCCTCTCTGGCAATGAGTCTGTCTTTAGAAGAGTAGGTTTGAAAGATCAGAGGAAAACAGCAGGCTAGTGTAACATCATAGAAGGATTGGTATGCCAAATAAAATAATTTGCTATGAATAAGCATTGTTATAAATAAGTGATAAAGTAGAGACAGGTAAATGGTATAATGTTAGCATATGGGTACATGTAAAATTATACTAAGTTTTAAGGACAGTGGAACTATACCGTATAATACTGCAATAGTGTATGTCTTATGTTATGCATTTGTTCCTTAGAACTGAACAACACATACAGTAAAATTTAATATAAATTATCGATTTTATTTAATAACTAGAGGCCTGGTGCATGAAATTCGTGTGGCAGGGGAGGGGAAGGGGCGGCATTCAGCCCAGTCTGCTCTGTCTCCAATCTGGGAACCCTTGAGGGATGTTCTACTGCCTGTTTATGCCAGATCCAGGACTGCTGGCTCCCAACTGCTCACCTTCCTGCCTTCCTGATTGCCCCTAACTACTTCTACCTGCTAGCCTGATCACCCGCTAACAACTCCCCTATTAGCCTGATTGATGCCTAACTGCTCCCCTGCCAACCTGTTTGCCCCTAACTGCCCTACACTGTGGGCCTGGTCACCCCTAACTGCCCTTCCCTGAAGGCCTGGTCATTCCTAATTGCCCTCGCCTACAGGCTTGGGTCCTCCCAATTTCCCTTCTCTGCTGGCATGGTCACATCTAACTGCCCTCCCCTGTAGGCTTGATCGCCCCCAACTGCCCTCCCTTGCAAGCCTGGTCTCTGCCAACTGCTCTCCCCTACTGGCCATCTTGTGGTGGCCATCTTGTGTCCATATGGGGGCAGGTTCTTTTGACCAAATGGGGCAGTCATGTTGTGTGTTGGAGTGATGGTCAATCTGCATATTACTCTTTTATTAGATAGAATAGAGGCTTGCTGCATGGGTGGGGGCCAGCTGTTTTTCCCTGAAGGGTGTCCTGGATCAGGGTGGGTGTTTCCTTGGGGTGTGGGATGGCCTGAGTTAGGGGCCTCTGGTGGTTTGAAGGCTAGCCACACACACTGGGACCCTAGTGGAGGCCCTGGTATTTGGGATTTATTTATCTTCTACAATTGAAACTTTATAGCCTGGAACAGAGCCAAGCCTTCTGCTACCACAGCCATTGAAACTTTGTTGCCTTAAGTGAAGGCCTGGGCTGGCTAGGGTGTGCAGAAAGCCTGGCTTCCTCCATCACCAGGGGCAACCCAAGCCTCCCTCCTGCTCTCTCTGTGGCCATAGCCATCTTGGTTAGGTTAATTTGCATACTCACTTTGATTGGCTGATGGGTGTGGCTGGTGGGCATGGCTGGTGGGTGTGGCTTGTGTGTGTAGGAGAAATATGGTCAATTTACTCTTTTATTAGATAGGATAATACATCTGGCTTTTTGCTATGATTTAGCAACTTGAGCCACTGTCATCAGATCAAGAGGATAAGTTTAGAATGCAGCAAAGTCTAAAAGCCCAAAGAAGCAATGTGACCCCACTTTTCCACTCATTGTCTCCCTCCTTCATATCCCTTCCCCCTGTGCACAGTTACAGTGCCCACCAGGGTGCTTGGCAGTGTGGGAACTGCTGTTGCTCTGCTGTGGCTGCTGCCACCTTAGCTGTAGAGCTGCTGTTGCTGCCTTCCTGCTACAAGTGTGGAAAAAAGCAGCTGAGGGGCACTGCCACCATTTCCACCATGGGGAGGAAGTCAGGCAAAGCAAAGAAGAAGCAGCAGAAGCAGTTGGAGGAACAATAAGCCATGAATACCATCTATGCTAAAGTAGTCACTTGGAGACCCTTCAGGGGCTTTCCCTGTGTTCAGGAAATAGCATCAAAATGGGCTAAATGTCTCCATTGAATGTAAGCCAGTGTCTGGATTGAACCCAGCCACAAGGAACTGGGCCTTCGACCTGACCAAAACTAACATGCAAACCCTATATGAGTCTGGAAGGTCTGAGAAAAGTGCAAGAAAATGACAGATGATGAGTGGTACCTCATTGCTTGGGCAAATTAATGATGCGGCAATGATGAAAAAGAAAGAGGGCAAAGATAAAGATGGTTTTGTCTTGCTGATGTAAATTGGCACAAACTCAATGGTTAAAATAACATAAATATATTAACTCGTAAGCCTGAAAATTCAAAGTCCAAAGTGAAGCTTACTACAGGGATAAAATCAGGCATTGACAGGACATCATTCCTCCTGCAGGCTCCAGTGGAGAATGTTTGCCTTGTTTTCATTAGCTTACTAGAGGCCCAGTGCACGAAATGCATGCATGGGGGTAGAGAGGTCCCGCAGCCCAGCCTGCACCCTCTCACAATTCAGGACCCCTCAGGGGATGTCTGGCTGCCAGTTAAGGCCTGATCCAGTAGTACATCCTGAACTGGCAGTCAGATATTCTTCTCACAATCTGGGACTGCTGGCTCCTAACCACTTTTGTGCCTGCCTGCCTCCTCACTTCTAACCACTCTGTCTGCCTGCCTCATTGCCCCTAACCATTCGCCTGCCTGCCTGCTTGCTTGATGGTCCCTAACTGCTCTCCTACCTGCTTGATCCTTTCTAACTACTCACCTGCCTACCTGATTGCCCCTAACAATTCTGCCTGCCTGCCTGATAACCCCTAACTGCTCTGCATGCCTGCCTAATCACCCCTAACTGCTCACCTGACTACCTGATTGCCCCTAACTGGCTCTCCTTCAGCCCCTACCACTGCAGCTTTCTCCAGAAGGATGCCCGGAATGATTTCCAGAAGGTTGTTTGGCTGTACAGTCTAATTAGGATATTATTCTTTTATTATTATAAAGGGAATTCACATTTCTTACTTGTACCCCCTTCCTTCATTTTCATAACATCCCACTGCACCAATGTTTTTCACCCACTCTGCTCCTTTTCACTCTGACTCATCTGCCTTACTATTATAAGGACCCAGTGATTACATTGAGTCAACCTGGGTGATCTGAAATAGTTACTCTATATCACGAACAGTAACTTAATCACATCTACAAAGAACCTTTTCTAAGTTTATTCTTGAAGATTAGTATGGGCATATCTTTAGGAGTCCATTTTTCCCTAATAGAGAGGGCTACATCAGAAGGTAAGTAAATAGTTTATTTGATTAAGAACTAGGAAAAATCAGAAGATCAAAGACCAGAAAAATAAGAACTAAATGTGCATCACTAAAGCCTAAGTACACACTTAACATGAAGGGTTATTTTTATTTAGTTTTTCTTTTTTTATTAAATTTATTGGGGTTACATTACTTAATAAAATTATGTAGGTTTCAGGCATACAATTCTACAATAGATCATCTGTATATTGTATTTTGTGTTTACCACTCCAAGTAATACATCTTTCCATCACCATTTATTCCCCCTTTATCCTCTTCTACCTCCCTCCACACCCCCTTTTCTCTGGCTAAAACCATAATGTTGTCTTTGTCCATGAGTCTTATTTTTTTCTTTCATTGAGCCCCCAAACTCCTCCCCTCTGTCAACTGTCAGTCCGTTCTCTGTATGCATGAGTCTGTCTCTACTTTGTTTGTTAGTTTATTTTGTTCATTAGACTAACAAACATTTGAATGAACAATACTCTCCAGATCCATCCATGTTGTTGTAAAAGATAAAATTTTCTTTTTTACAACTGATTAGCATTCCATCGTATAAATGTACCAAAGTCTCTGTGTTGGGCACTACTGATGGCACTTGGGCTGCTTTCAACTCTTGGCTATTGCAAATAACTCTGCAATGAACATAGGGGTTCATGTATTCTTTAGATTAGTGATTTGAGATAAATTCCCAGGAGTGGAATTGCTGGGTCATAAAGCAGTTTCATTCTTTAATTTTTTGTGTGTGTGTGGTAACTCCATACTGCTATGCACAGTGGCTCCTCTAATCTGCATTCCCACAAACAATTCACAGTGTTCTCTTTTCTTCACATCCTCATCGACACTTGTTTGTTAAAAGCAAAAACCACATACATCCTGCCTACAAGAAACCCAGCTCAGAATCACAAATACACACAGACTAAAATAAAAGTGGAGGGAACGATATAATTTCATGGAAATGCAAATGAAAAAATAGCTGGGGTAGCAATACTTATATGTGACAAGAATTTAAAACAAAGGCTATAATAAGAGACAAAGAAGGATGTTACATAATCCAATAAGAGGATATAACCCTTGTAAACACTTATGCACCCAATATAAGAGCACCTAAAATGTAAAGCAAATCTTGATGGACATAAAGAAGAGATTGATAGTGATACAGTCATATTAGGGGACTTTAACACCACATTGATATCTACGGGTCAATCTTCCAGAGGGAAGATTAACAAGGAAACAGCAGCCTAAAAGAACACACTAGTACAGATAGATATAATTTATATAATCAGAGCATTTCACCTCAACACAACAGAATATACATTCTTTTTAAGTGTACATGGAACATTTTCTAGGACAGACCACATGTCAGAACATAAAACAAGTCTCAATAAATTTAAGAATATTGAAATCATATCAAGCATCTTCTCTGACCACAATGGTATAAAACTATAAATCAATCACAAGAAAAAGACTGAAAAAAGACAAAGACATGGATACTAAACAACATGCTACTAAACAATGAATGGGTAAACAATAAGATCAAGGAAGAAATCAAAGGATATCTTGAAACAAATGAAAATGAGAATACAACAACCCAAGACATAGAAAAAACTGTTTTAAAGGCAAAATTAATAGCTTTACAGGCCCACCTCAAAAAATAAGAAAAAACTCAAATATACTATCTAACTTTATACT
The DNA here is from genome assembly GCA_011751065.1 of Lasiurus cinereus. Lineage (NCBI taxonomy): Eukaryota > Metazoa > Chordata > Mammalia > Chiroptera > Vespertilionidae > Lasiurus > Lasiurus cinereus. The sequence continues at coordinate 2,081,321 of JAAGEH010000049.1, forward strand.
TAAAGGAAATAGAAAAAAGAATACAAAGTGAGTAGAAGGAAGGAAATAATAAAGATCAGAGTAGAAGTAAACAGAATAGAGTCTAAAAAAATACAAATGACCAAAAAATCCAAGAGATGGTTCTTTGAAAAAATAAACAAGATTGAGAAAACTTTAACCAGACTCAACAAAGAAAAAAGAGAGAGGACCCAAATTAAAAAAAAATAAAAAGAAATCAGAAATTAAAAAGAAGTAACAATGACACCAAGAAATACAAAGTAGATTTATTTTAAATTAAATTTATAGTTAAGATATGTTATTTGAAATACACAAAATACAGATATTAAGTAACTTCATTGTGTTTCTCTGACAATGATAACAACTAAAGTGGAAATTCATTTCATATCCTATATAATAAAAGCCCAGAGGCCATTATGGCAGAATGACAAAACAACCAGTCAAACAGTCATTATGATGTGCACTAACCACCAGGGGCCAGACTCTCAATGCAAAAGGAGGGGGAAGGGGCGCAATGAGGCCTAGAGGTGCACGCTATGACCCAGGGATCCTGGAATCGCAAGCCCAGAGCTTCCTTTACAATAAAATAAATAAATTGGGGTGGGGGCGGGGGAAGCAGCTGATGCCAACATCCTGGGAAGAAGGGCTGCAGAAGGAAAAGCCTCTTCAGGTCCCACCCAGCCTGGCTGGCACGCCACAGGCTCACAGGGACTCACTGGTGATGTGCAGGAAATGCAGCCCCTCCAACTCCAAAGCCAGTCACACCAACAGCTGCTTCCTATCTAGCTCCATGGTGGAAGCAATGCTACAGAGAACCTTAGCTCCTACCTTCAGCTTCTGGCTTCCTGCTCACCCCCTCATATACTAAATGCACTTGGGGGTGTGACTTCAGCTTCCCTGGCCAATATCACTGCAGCACAGCCATAGAATGGCAGGACACTGCCACCAGGGCTGGCTGAGCATTGATTTGGCCACTGACTGAGGTCCATGTACAGATACACTGTGTGTTTACATTTGTAGGGAAGCAGGGCAGCCCACTCCTGCTGCCTACCTCACCTTCTAGGCTAAGAAAGGCCAACTGATCTCCATGTTTTCCCCCCATTCCCCACCCCGTGTGGAATCAAAACCTCTTGGGGATGAATGATTCCCAGCGATGGGCCCAAAAGATGATTGGTGTCACTGTCCCAGGCATTCCTAGTCATTATAGCCTGTTCCTCAGTCCACGATGCCCCGCTCCACCCACTGGCACTCCTTACTTGTCACCCCCTGAGGACCACTTTATGTTATTCTATTTGAAATCTGAGAAAGATCTCAAATGCCCCCTAGTCAATAATTCCCTTGTTCTACTTTTCTTCCTCTAAAAACCTTGATTTTAAATATATATATATATATATATATATATATATATATATATAGAGAGAGAGAGAGAGAGAGAGAGAGAGAGAGAAATAGAGATAGAAACATCAATGATGATAGAGAATCATTGATAAGCTGCTTCCTGCATTACTGCATGCCCCAACTGGGGATAAAGATTGAAACCTGGGCATATGCCCTTGACTGGAGTCACAATTGGGTCCCTTCAGTCTCTAGTCATGCTCTATCCACTGAGCCAAACTAGATAGGACTGGAAATTCACTTTCAACTTTAGTTTGTCATGCAGCTTTACAACTTGTAAAGAATTTGCAGATAAAATGACTAGATAATGTGATTTGACTGTATTATGCAAATGAATCTTTCATTTCATGTCAATGTTCAGTTTATGAACAGAAATGTACACCTTACTTTAAGGTTTAAAAAGATTTAATGTAAATTTTCTTTCATTTTCTCCAAGAAAGAAATAATTATAATAAACATTATGTAAGTAAAGATTCTATTACAAAGTATCAAAGTTGGCTGGAGAACCAAGATAGTGGCACCTGTATGCACTGTCTCCCACAATCACATCAAAATTATAACTAAAATACAGAAAAACCATCATTTAGAACCATGTGAAAGCTGGCTTAATGGAAGTCCTACAACTACAGAAGTAAAGAAGAAAGCACATTGAGCCTAGTAGGAAGGGTGGACATGTGAAACGAGCTGGTCATTACACTCATGTGTGCCTTTTTTTAATTAGGAGGGAGATCATCTCTGCAAAGGCTGCCCATGAAGAATAAAGGGTTCCCAGCCCCACACTAGACAACCCAGTCCAGGGTCTCAGAGCTGTGTGACAAGGAAGCTGCTACACTTAAAGGGCTAGCACATAAACTTACTCATACTCCCAGCATCGGGCCACTTCAGGTGGCCTAGACACGTATAGGAAGAAACTGGATTGTCTGACATTGGGGTGGGACCTTGTATGTGGCTTGCTCCCAGACAAGGGTGCTAGCAAGGGTTATTGCTCCCTGTCACAGGGCTGACTGGCAACCATATCTGAGTCTGCATCATGCTATAGTACACTGTTTGCTACACCCTGTTGATTTTCTGAGACCCAACCCCACCCAATTTGCAGCCCAACCCAAACTGTTGCAGCAGTATTTCCATATGAATGGCCTTCAGAATTTCAGGCTTCAGAATTTGCTAAAATCTCTCAAATAAGCTGCAGCTGGTAACAATGTGCTCCAAAACTACCAATAAAAGGCCCAAGGCCTAGTACTAGCAGGAGCCTGCCTTGTTTCACATTTGGGCCTCATCTGGGCATTTCCAATCCCAATACAGAGATTAAATAGCAGCAATCTGTTGATCCCTTTATAGCTCCTGCCAGAGGGTCCCAGTCAGTGGCCAACTTTGCACTTCCCTGAAGGCCCTAGTGCCAGTGCACCCAGTGGAAAGGTTCAGAACATAGAACATTACAACTCTAGAAATCCATAAGCAACAGATTCAAGAGGCAGACTCAGTGAGCACCAAAGCCCCACCTTGCTCCATAGTAGTGATACCTAAACAGCAGCTCTCCCACTATAGTGGCAGCTGGTCCTAATAGCCAATAGCCTTAGAGGTCAACTCTTTACAGTGTTGGCAATAGCATCCAAGGTTCAACTAAGACTGTACATACAGCCCACACAGGAGTGAACCTAGAGTGCCCAACTCAGGTGATTGGGTACGCTGAGCCACTGGACCATACAGAATATCTCCTAAACAAGGCCACTCTACCAACTCCAGGAGACATAGCAACTCTGCCTAATATATAGAAACAAACACATGGAAGCAGCCAAAATACAGAGTCAAAGAAACATGTCACATTGAAAGAAATGGAAACAAGCAATTTACTCAATACAAAGTTCAAAATCACAGTTATAAGGTTGATTGTTCAATGGTCTTCATGAGATTCTCAAGGATCTTAAAATATCAAAGACATGAAAAAGGACCAGTCATAAATTAAACATAAAGTAAATGAAATAAAGAACTTGGATCCAATAGTAGAGTAGTGGATTCTGAGAATCAAATCAATGATTTGGAATATAAGGAAGCAAAAAACACCCAATCAGAAGAGTAAGAGAAGAAAAAAATTCAAAAATATGAAGATAGTGTAAGGGATCTCTGGGACAATTTCAAGTTACCAACATTCACATTATGTACTATCCCGGGAGAAGAAGGAGAGCAAGATATTGAAAACTTATTTGAAAAATAATGACAGAAAACTTCCCCTGGCTGGTGAATGAAATAGAATTACAAGTTCAGGAAGCACAGAGAGTTCCTAACAAGAAGAACTGAAAGAGATCTACACCAAGACACATCATAATTAAATAGCCAGGAGTTAAAGACAAAGAGAGAATCATAAACAAACAAACAAACAAACAGATAGTTACTTACAAGGAAGAACCCATGCGACTTCCAGCTGAATTCTCAACATAAACTTTGCAGGGCAGAAGGGAGTGGAAAGAAATATTCCAAGTGATGAATAATAAGGATCTACAACCAAAATAACTCTACCCAGCAAAGCTATCATTTTAAATTGAGGGTCAGATAAACAGCTTCACAAATAAACAAAAACAAAGCTACAGGAGTTCATCACCACCAAATCAGTATCACATCATATATGGAAGGGCCATCTTTAAGAAGAAGAAGGAGAAGGAGAAAGAGAAGGAGAAGGAGAAGGAGAAGAAGGAGGAAAAAGAGGAGGAAGAGAAGAAGAAATAACAAATATGAACAATAGAATGTCAACATATACATACCTATCAACAATTGCATATAAAAGTAAAAATATACAAACAAGAAATCTAATGAACAAAATAAACTGATGAATAAAATAGAATCAGAGGCATGGAACCATGGAACAGAATGATTAATCTCAGAGGAAAGGGAGTTGGGGGCAGAGGCAGGAAGAAATAAACCAAAGATCTTACCTATGGACACAACAATAGGGTGGTAAAGGGGAAGGGCAAGGCTGGAACCAGGTGGTGGGGGGCGGGGGTGTGGAAGAAAATAGGAGGACATCTGTATACTCTCAACAATAAAGATTTAAAATAAAAAACAAATAAAAAAATAAAATATCAGAGTTACTAGAAATTTGTTATTTCAAACAAATTGTACTGTTCTTTTATGTCAAATGACGATTTTGAGTGAAGAAACAAACCTTGGTTAGAATCATGTATCTGTTTATAATAACTTTACCTTAGTCTTAATTATCTCACCTATAGAAGGGAATAATAAAGCTTTTCTCAGTATTTTTGATAATAGAATAATATATGAAAGGCAAGTCAGATATAATAATAAACATTATTTATTGACTGACCTCTAGAAGCTCTGTAAATGGTAATTTGAGTTAAGTAAACACATAATACTGATTGAATAAAGTATGTAGGGTATCTGGCTGAAGCTGATAAACTAAAATTATATGTCTTCCTTTCCCATGCTGAACCCCCAGAACTTCATTCAATTTCTGTAGGAAAGTGGTTTTTATTAATATGTATTTAATGAATAAATAGAAAAATGACACAGCTTATTCAATCAAAATGATAACTGTGTTCTTACACTGGTACAAAAAAAAGGTGTTTACAGTAAAAATTATAAGTTTCTGTTTAAAAAAACATTGAGAACCTTGGGTACCCATAGGAGGAGCACTCATTGAGAAAAGATTTAACATTACAAGGGACTTGATATTTACATGTGAAAGAAGAGAACAGAGATATTATGTGGGAAGTAAGAGAGACCTTAAAACATTTATAGATGAGAATAAAATAGGAACAGAGTAAGTGGATGCTACACAGACATGCACCCAGGACCAAACTGGAATTACAATTAAAATACAAACACACACATACACACATACACACACACACACACACACACACACACACACACACATCTGTATAATAAAAAGATAATATGCAAATTGACCATCACACCCTTGTACAAGATAGCTGCCTTATGTAGTCACAAGGTGGCTGCCACAAGATATACTGGAGGGGAGGGCAGGTGTGGGTGATCAGGTCAGCAGGGGAGGGAAGTTAGGGATGACTAGGCTGGCAGGGGAGGGCAGTTAGGGGTTACTGGGTCAGCAGGGGAGGGCAGTTGGGGGTAATCAGGCTGGCAGAAGAGGGCAGTTGGGGGCAATCAGGCCAGAAGACAAGCATAAATCAGATTGGCAGGAGAGTGGTTAGGAGGTGATCAGGCTGGCAAACAGAAGCAGTTAGGGTCAATTGGGCAAACAGGCAGGCAAGTGGTTGGGAGCCAGTGGTCCTGGATTGTGAGAGATATGTCCAACTGCTGGTTGAGGCCAAGACCAGGAAGGGTAGAGGTATAAAAGGGCTGGCTGGGGTTCCACAGAGAGCAGCTGAAGTTCCAGAAAGATATATCGCTCATTTCTTGGGGTTACCACTGTGAACTCTGGGGAATAATCCCCAAGCTGAGATCCCTGTGGAGTACAACAGAGTTCAAAAAGTTGCCCACTTAATATCTTGCTTTGAAAATTATCAGGGTTGCTATTTACTAAGGAGAGACAGCTGAAAATTGATTCATACTCTTAAAGTTCAATGCACAAAATTTCATGTGCATCCACTCACCTTGGGCATCAGCAGAGGGTAGAGTGTACTGAAGCTGTGTAAGCATAAGTGAGGGTTGCGAATTCTGGACTTAGAGATCCAAAGGGAGACATCCTTTTTCGTGTGCTGAGTCATACCCTCACATTATGAAGATCATCTTTCTCAGGTAGACCTTTACTATCTAGGTGGTTGGGTTTTTTCCTGGGGGAAAGGGGAGGGAGAGAGTTGACCCATGGAAAGGGAGCCCCTTTCCATGTCCGGCGTGATTCAGGGTTTAAGGTTCGGGTTCTGGAGGAGGCTGCACGCAAATGAAAAGAGAGACTAGAAAATATTAATTTGGCAATATTTGGGGGCCAGGCAGGAGCCTTCCTCTAGTGAAAAAAACTACCTCTTGCTCTTGCCTTTTTCTCCCTTTTATTAAGACTATGGGATACACCCATGACCTTTAGGCAGAAAATTACAAGAACAGAAATTAACCTGAAACAAACAGGTAGAGGATGCTTCAGCTAACAATGTATCAACTAAACAGTGAGTGATTAGCTCTGACCTTTCAGCATTCTGGTCTCCTGTTCACATCTTTCTATTAGTGAGACAATGTTTGGTTTCTGGCACCCACCCTATTGCAAAACCCTTTGCCACACCTTGTGAAGTTTCTCATGCTCATTAAGAGACTGAGAATAATAATTAGCTTCCAGAAAGAAGCAATTGACCCATCCTGGGGAAACCTCTCACCCCACCAGTGAAAGATTGCATGAGTCCACTCAACACTGAAAATAATCAGTCTGCAGAGAGACTTTGAGTATTTGCTTGCTTTAATTAATCAGAGAAAGTGTGTGAGTCCCTGCCACAGACACTGTCCCAGAGAGTGCAAAGAGTCAAATGCCAGTGATATCTTGCATGTGCCCCCTGCCACAGACATCACCCTAGATTATGCAGCAAGGCAAAAGCCATCAGGACTCCAAGTGTCTCCAGCTAACACATGCAAGACCAGCTCCATGGAGGAAGGGAGTATAGCTCAGAACAGACAATCAAAGTGTGAAATTAAAGGCAGACCCAGCCTCTGGGATAAGGAGTCCTAAGCTCTGGGCTACTAGGGGCTTCAACCTCTCAGACCAAATAAGGTTGCCCAAGGCCAAAAAGGGACATTGACTCCTATTCACCTGCACTAGAGAAGCTCCCAGGAATTCCAGGCTAGAAACACCAAGGGGCCAGATTCAAAACATCAGAACAAAATCCAGCCAACCCCATGGACAGCAGACCCAAAGCACCTGTATAACAACAGCTGGCATGACAACATTGGAATTTAACCTCACTGGCAGCAAGTCCAAGGGAGATAACTCCTACAAAAGGGCATCAACAATCAAGTCCCAATTACAACTTTGAAATGGTAGGAAAGCTTGGTGGCATTTTTACTTGGTGGCATTTTACCTTACCTCCTGTTAATATGATAGTGATCTTGAAGGATCAAATCACAGTCTCTGTGTGGGACCCTGGTCTCAGGTACTAAAGAGAGGAAAATTTTTTTCCTATTATAACCTGTTTGAAAACTACCTCAATAATGACTCAGGATGTCCATCATTTTTTTCATGTAATTCAGAACTCACCTATAGCAGAAAAGCAGGAGCCATTTCCTGAAACTATTTTAAGCTAACCATACCTTTCTAGGGCAAAATATAATGGTTGAAATATACATACAAAGCTTAGGAGAAAGTTAGAAATTCTCTGGAAAATCAGAGTATTCAAAAACATCCATATACACTAGGGAACTTTAAAAACTACATGCTTGCCTAGGGTGGAGTGTATGTTTAGAAAAGACCTGAGGAAACCCTAACGTTTCATCTGTGCTTTCTAAGCTTGGTGCAAGCAGGACTTGAGGACTAAGCAAGAATTATTAATAGTCTCAAGCACAGAACGGATGCTCAAAAAATATATTTTTTCATGTTGCTATTTCTTTTAACTTGTTTTCTCTCTTATTGTTTGGTTTTTGGCTCTTAGTGTTTAAGTAAGTCTCTTTTTCTCTCAGGACTGCTTTTGCCATGTCTCATAGGTTTTGTGGTAATTTTCATTTGTTTCCAAGAAGTTTTTAATTTCTTTCTTGATCTCATTGGTAACCCATTCATTGTTTAATAACATGCCTCCATGTATTTCACAGTTTTTTGAAGTTCTTTATTATAGTTGATTTCTAACATCATGTCATTGCAATTTGAGAAAATGCTTGGTATTACCATCCATGTATAAATGTATTTTTTTTCCTAAAATTTTTAGACTGAAAATTGAGGGGCATCTTATACATGAATGTCAGCAGAGGAGGGAGCCATACAGATATGTAGCTACCCACACTTCGTCAAACAGTCTTCCTCCAATCACTAGCCTCATTGTTACTGACATCAGCTGATGCCATAATTAGAGGTAAGGTGGAAAGTTTGCAGATGCAAGACGGACTGGAGGGTCCTGAGCCCACAAAGATTTAAAAAAAAAAGATAAATACAAGTAAGTTATTGTCTTACTCTGCAAAATTCAAACTGAATGTCATCAGCTATGCAAAGGAGCATGGAAATAGAGTTGCAGAGAGACAATTTGGACCTCCTCCCAATAAGTGTATGATCAGTCAGTAAAGAAAAAAGGAAGAACAACTCCTTACAATGCCAGAAAAGAAGAAGGTCTTCAGAGGAAAACCAGCAAAATATTTAAAATGTTGATTTCTTAATTTGGGGTTGGAAAAGTGGCAGACTGAGGTGTCTTATAGACGGAACAATACAGTATATCAAACTTCTTAAATATGTATAGACTTGTTTTATGCCCTAATATGTGCCCTATCTGTGAGAATGTTCCATGTGCACTTGTTAAAGTCTCCTACTATGAGTATATTGTTGATCTCTTCCTTAAAGTACTATAGAAGTTTTTTTTTTTAATATATTTTGGTGCTTTTATATTGAGTACATATATATTTACCAGGGTTATATCCTCTTTTATCCCTTTAGTATTATGTATTGACCTTTGTTGTCTCTTGTGATGACAATCATTTTGAAGTCTATTTCGTTATTTATGAGGATTTCTATCCCAGTTTTTTTTTATTTTTAATTTGCATAGAATATATTTTTCCATACTTTCACTCTTATCTGGTGTGAATCTTTTCCTCTGAGGTGGGTCTCTTGTAGATAGCATATAATTGGGTCATGTTTTTTATCCATTCAGCTGCTCTATGTCTTTTGATTGGAGCATTTCAGCCATTTATATTTAAGGTTATTATTGATAGCTATTTATTCATTACCATTTTAAATCTGTATACCTGTTTCTCCCTCAATTTTTTGTCTCATTATAGGAGTCTCTTTAGCATTTCTTTTAGTGCTGATTTGGTATTGATAAACTCTTTTAGTATTTTTGTTGTTGTTGTTCTGGGAAGCTCTTTATTTCACCATATATTTTGAATGATATCCTTGTTAAACATAGTAATCTTGGTTTCAGGTACTTGTTTTTTATTACTTTGAGTATTTCTTGCCATTCCTTTCTGGTTTGTGAAGTTTCTTATGATAAATAAGATGACAGCCTTATGGGAGTCCATTTTTAGGTAACATATTACTTTTGCCGACTTTAAAATGCTCTCCTTGTCTTTAATTTTTGGTATTTTAATTGTAATGTCTCTGTGCATGGGACTTTTTGGTTTGTTCTGGCTTGGGACTGCCTGTGCCTCCTGAACTTGTGTGATTCTTTTTCCTTCATCAATTTAGGGAAGTTTTCTGTCATTATATATTCAAACAGGTGATCTATTTCTTGTTCATATTCTTCCCCTTCTGCCACACTTATTTTATGAATATGGTTACATATCATGTTGTCCCACAGCTCCCTTAAGCTATCCTCTGTTTTTTTGTGTGTGTTTTTTAACTTGGTTTTCTTCTTTTTCATTCTCTGATTGAGTGATTTTTTTTCTACCTTATCTTCTAATTAACTGATTTGATCATCAGCTCCTCCTAATCTGCTGTGTATTCCTTCTATGTTTTTCTTTATTAGTGTCATATCATTCTTCATAGTTACAATATCTTTTCTCCTGCTGTTGAACATCTTTGCCATCATTATTTTAAAGTCTATTTTTGATAAATTTATTTTCTTCATTTTATTTTGTTTTTCTTCTGGATAATTATCTTGTTCTCTCATTTGTGGTTGTTTTTTTTTTGTTGTTGTTTTTATGTTGGCTTTGGTTTACCTATTTTGAAAGCCTGTTTAGGTTTTTAACTATGTATTAGGTAGAGTTGCTACGCCTTGCAATCTCTAGTGCAGGACAGTGTCAAACACTGTTTCTGACTAATTAGATCAGGCAAATATTCAAAACCTCCAGATACCCTTCTCTTACTGCAGATGATTGTATTTGGTCTTGAGAAGACTAAGGCAGTAGTAGGAAAACTGCAGCTCATGAGCCACATGAGGTTCTTTGGCCCTTTGAGTGTGGCTCATACACAAAATACCACAGCCTGGGCAAATCTATTTTGAAGATGTGGCATTAGAAGAAGTTTAAGTTTAAAAAATTTGGCTCTCCAAAGAAATTTCAATCATTGTACTATTGATATTTGGCTTATTGACTAATGAATTTGCTGACCACTGGCCTAAGGCAATTTTCTACAAATATATTGAGAGGTTTTCCAACAGAATGAGTCAATTGTTTCTGCCTGAAGCTAATTGTTATTATCAGTCTCTTAATAGGCATCAGAAACTCCACAGGGTCAGGCAAGGATTTTTCCAATAAGTTGGGGCAATTGCTTCCCCCATTTTACCCCACAAGGCAAAAGCTGCCTGGATAGTAAAGGTCTGCCTGAGAAAGATGTCCTCCATAGCATGAGGGAATGGTTCAGTACAAGAAACTGGGGAGTCTGCCTTCTGAAATTATAATTTCTGGTCAAACAGCTCCATTCTACTCGGCCCTCACTTTTGAAGAATGATTGCATTTGTTGCATGTTCTCTCTCCCTCTCTCTCTCTCTCTCTCTCTCTCTCTCTCTCTCTCTCTCTAAGGACAGCAACTCTGCTACTTTTCATATTCAGATGTAATGTGGGCACCTTTCTAAGTTCTGTTGTTCTATGCCGGGGGCCTAGCTATAGGTTTATTCTCCAGAGTGGCACCCCTCCCCCCCGCCATAACAGATATCTCTCTGGAATTTCAGGTGCTATCTATGGAAGCCAGCCAGCCCTTTTGCACCTTTGCCCTTCCTACCAGTCTCTATGCAGTGTCCACTTTGCATCCTTGATTATCATGGTTCTCCCTAGCTAGTCTTCAGTTAATTATTCAGGATAGCTATTTTATGTTTTAGTTGTAATTCCAGTTTGGCCCTGGGACCATGTCTGTGCAGCATCCACTTACTCCACAGCCATTTTCAATCTCCCCTATAAATAATTTTTATAACTCAAAAACTAAAAAACAAGTGACCAATTTTTAAAATGTGCTATTGAGTTATATACACATTTCTCCAAAGAAGATATTTTAATGGACAACAAGCATATTAAAAACTATTTAATATCATTAGACATTAAGGTATAATAGGGTGGGTATACTTGCAAAAAAGAAAAAGGAAACCACAACCATGGCATAGATATGGAATAAATATATCCCTCATACATTACTGATGGAAATGTTAAGTGGTTTAGTCTCTGTGGAAAACACTCTGACAGTTCTTCAAAAAGTTAAACAGAATGATCATATAACCCAACATATATACTCTTAGGTATATCCTCCAAATAATTGAAAACAGACATTTAAAAAATACATAAGCAGACATATTTACATCAGAATTATTCACAATAGCCAATGGTTGAAATAGCTCAAATGTCCATCAACTAATGAATAAAAAAAACCAAAATTTAATATGTACATACTATGTATTCATACACACACACACACATACACACACACACACATACACATAAGGGTATATCATATACTCAAAAGAAATGAAGTACAAATATATGCTAAAATGATCCTCAAAAATGTAATAAATGATAAAAGCCAAACAAAGTCACATATAATGTGATTTCATTGATATAAAATATATAGTATAGGAACATGCATAAAGATAAAATACAGAGAATTTTCTTGCATCAGTGCTGAGCCCTACAGTGGTCACACTACCTTTGAAGAGTTGTATAAATTGCTAACAAATGACTGGCTCTGGATCTGAATAATGAAAGCCAGAGAATGAATGACATACCCAAGCAATATCAATTCTTCCATTTGTCCTCATTTTACGTCACCATATAACACAAATCAAAATAAAAAGCTAAAGAAAACACTAGCCATCTTGAAGGAAAGAGTGGCTGTGATCAGAATATTAGCCTTACCTTCAACTGGGGAGACCTCAGATACCTCCTGGGACTCTACAACCACAACACACAGGGACCAGCTGCGACAGCTATGAACCCACAATCACTGAAACTCCAGCCTCCCAACCACAGGTGCTTAAAAATATGTCCAGGAGGAGACAAAGTGGCACCAAATACGCATACGGGCCTTGTGCCTTCTCACAGAGCAAGTAGAAGGAATAGAACAATATCCATCTGAAATTGGCAAATTAAACAAAGCTAGTGAGGCAATCAGTGGATGGAAAGGTCAGAGATCAATCACCTAGAGCAGTAGTCGGCAAACTCATTAGTCAACAGAGCCAAATATCAACTGTACAACAATTGAAATTTCCTTTGCAAGCCAACTTTTTAAAACTTAAACTTTTTCTAACACCACTTCTTCAAAATAGACTCACCCAGGCCATGGTATTTTGTGGAAGAGCCACACGCAAGGGACAAAAGGGCCGCGTGTGGCTTGTGAGCCATAATTTACTGACCACGGGCCTAGAGAGAGTCAATGCAGAAAAGAGAGAGCTACATAACCAGACACCATGAGAGGAGCTATCACGGGGAGACAAAGAAACAGCCCACATATGAAAAAAGAGGCAATCACTGGAAAAAGAAGTAAATGAAATGGAGGTAAGCAACATGTCAGAGGAATAATTCAGAAAGATGATCATAAGGATGCTGAAAAGGGTGGAAGACAAATTCAACAATATGTGTAAGAACCAAGAAGAAATGAAAAATAACCAAGAAGTAATGAAGAATGACATAAATGCAATAAAGAACACAATACAAAGCATCAAAAAAATAGACTAGAAGAAGCAGAAGACCACATCAGTGAGCTAGAAGACAAGATAGGAATAAATACCCAAGCAGAGCAGCAACTAGGAAAAAAAAAAAAAACTTAAAAAACAGGAGGAAAGCCTAAGGGAAATTTTGGACAATACAAAATGAAACAAAATTTACATAATAGAGGTTCCAGAAGAAAAGCAAACTGAGCATGGAATAGAAAACCTGTTTGAAGAAATAATGACAGAAAACATTCCTGATACAGTATTGTGAAGGAAAAATTCAAACAAGTCAAAGAAGCTCACAGAATCCCAAACAAGATGAACCCCAAAATTCCAACACCAAGACACATTATAATTAAATTGGCAAATACCAATGACAAAATAAGAATCTTAAAAGCTACCATAGACAGACTGGAAGTTACTTACAAGGTATTGCCCATCAGACTATCAACTTATTTCTCAACAGAAACACATCAGTCCAGAAGGAAATGGAACAAAATATACAAAGTCATGCAAAGAAAGAATCTGAATCAAATAATTTTGTACCCAGCAAGGCAATGAATCAAAGTTGAGGGTGAAATGAGGAGTTTCACAGACAAAAAAGGACTAAGGGTGTATATTACCACCAAGTCAGCAATGCAACAAATGCTAAAGAGTCTGTTGTAAAAAGAAGAAATAGACAGGGAGGAAGGAAAACTGGCATAAAGAATAAAAATGTCAACAAACAACTACTTATCAATAATAACTTTAGCCGAGACCAGTTTGGCTCAGTGGATAGAGCATCGGCTTGCGAACTGAGGGGCCCCGGGTTCAATTCCGGTTGAGGGCATGTGCCTTGCTTGCAGGCACATCTCCACTGTGGGGTGTGCGGGAGGAGGCTGGTCGATGTCTCTCTCTCATTGACGTTTCTGACTTTCTCTCTCTCTTCCTTACTCTCTGTAAAAAATCAATAAAATAAAATAAAAAAACACACACTATTTTATAAAAAATAAATAAATAAATAAATAAATAATAACTTTAAACGTAAAAGGATTATATGCATGAATCAAAAGACATAGGGTAGCTGAGTGGATAAGAAAATATGACCCATATATCTGCTATCTATAGGAGACCCAGCGCAGAACAAAGTACTCACACAACATGATGGTGAAGAGATGGGAAAAGGTTTTTCAGGCAAATCAAAATGAAAATTAAAAAAAAATCTAGGGTAGCAATACTTATTTCTGACAAATTAGACCTCAAAGTGAAGGCCATAACAAGAGATAAGGAAGTTCACTTAATAATACTAAAGGGAGTAATTCAAGAAGAAGATATAACTCTGGTAAACATATATGTACCCAACACAGGAGCACCCATATACATAAAAATACTTCTGGAGGATATCAAGGGAGAGACTGACAGCAATACAGTCATAGCAGAGGACTTTAATACCCCACTAACATCATTGGACAAATTCTCTAAACATCGAAATCAGAAAAGAAACATTAATCCTAAATGACTCACTAGATCAGATGGAATTAATTTACATCTTCAGAACATTTTACCATAAAGCCACAGAATATACATTCTTCTTAAGTGCACATGGATCATTTTCAAAGATAGATCACATGTTGGAACACAAGTAAAGTCTCTTCAATTTCAAGAAGATAGAAAACATATCAAGAATTATCTCAGCCAAAACTGGTTTGGTTCAGTGGATAGAGTGTCAGCCTGCGGACTAAAAGGTCCCAGGTTTTATTCCGGTCAAGGGCATGTATCCTGGTTGTGGGTACATCCCCAGTAGGGGGTGTGCAGGAGGTTGCTGATCGATGTCTCTCTCATCAATGTTTCTAACTCTCTATCTCTCTCCCTTCCTCTCTGTAAAAAATCAATAAAATATATTTTTTAAAAAGAATTATCTCAGATCACAATGGCATAAAATTATAAATAAACTGCAATAGACATATTGGAAAAAACAAATACCTGGAGGCTAAATAGCATGCTATTAAACAATTATTGGATTACGAAAGAGATCAAAGAATAAATGAAAAGTATCATGGCATCAAATGATAATGTAAACACAACAATCAAAAATCTGTGGGACATGGTGAAAGCAGTCTTGAGAGGGAAGTTCATAGCTCTACAGACCTACTTCAACAAAACAAGAAAAAATTGTAATAAATTATCTATCCCTACAACTCAAAGAGCTAGAAAGATAGCAACAATAAAACTCCAGCATAAGCAGAAGGAAAGAAATAATAAAGATCAGAGCAAAATAAATGGCATAGAAACTAAAAGAGCAACAAACTCAAGAGGTAGTTCTTTGAGAGGATAAACAAGATTGATGAACCACTAGCCAGGCTCACCAAGAAGCAAAAATAGAGGACCCAAATAAACAAAATCAGAAATGAAAGAGGTGAAGTAACAACAGACCCCACAGAAATACAAAGGATTGTGAAAAAATACTATGAACAAGTCTATTCCAACCTAGATAAAATGAATATTTTCTTAGAAAAATACAAGCTCCCAAAATTTAATCAGGAAGAATAAAAATAAACATAAAACTGAATAGGCTGATAACTACCAAATAAATTGAAGCAGCAAACAAAAATCTTCCAGCAAACAAAAGCCCAGGTCCAGATGGCTTTACAGGGGAGTTCTACCAAGCACTCAAAGAACAAAAACCTATCTTCCTCAGACTATATTCCAAAAAATTCAGGAGGAAGGCACACTTCCAAGCTCTTTCTATGTAGCAATCATTATCCTAATCCCAAAACCATATAAAGACACCACAAAAAAAAAAGAGAACTACAGGCAATATCCTTGATGTACACAGATGATAAAATCCTCAACAAAATTATAGCAAATTGGATTCAGCATTACATTAGAAAGATCATACACCATGACCAAGTGGGATTTATTCCAGGGATGCATGAATGGTACCATATCCACAATCAATAAATGTGATCATATAAACAAATTGAAAGACAAAAATCACATAATCATATCACTCGATTCAGAAAAAGCATTTTACAAAATCTAACACCCTTTCTTGTGAAAATTCTTAGCAAAGTGAGAGTAAAGGAATCATGCGTCAATATAATAAAAGCTTTATATGACAAACCTACAACATCATACTCAATGGGCAAAATAAACTCATTTCTCCTAAGAAGAGGAAAAAGACAGAGAGGCCCACTTTCACCACTCCCCTTCAATATATTACTGGAAGTGCTAGCCATAGTGATCAGACAAGAAGAAATAAAAGGCATTAAAATTAGAAAAGAGGAAATAAAACTGTCCTTCTTCGTAGATGACATAATACTATACATAGAAAACCCCAAAGACCATCAAAAAACTACTAGACCTAATAAGTAAATTCTGCAATGTAGCAGGATACAAAATTAAAACCCAAAAATCGATGGCCTTTTTATACAACAACTAAAGGAATCATGCAATGGTGGGGTCCCTTAGCCTGGCCTGTACTCTCTCACATCCCTGTGGGGATCAGGATGATCTGATATCCCCCCGAGAAATGCAGCATTGTGGGGTGAAGCAGGCAGCCAGGAGGAGCCTGAGCCTGAGCCAGGCCCACCACCTATTCATCCCAGCCCTGTCTCTGCTACTGCTACTGCTGCTTGGTAGTGTTGCCTGGAGATGGGAGAGACTTGTGCCACTGCACTGCACTCGCCAGCCATGAGCCCAGCATCTGGGGTTCTCGCTGGTCAGCTCAGCATCACTCCTGCTGGGGGAGCTGCTGACCACCAGGGGGCAGCTCCTGCATTGAGGGTCTGCCCCCTTGTGTCAGTACACATCATCCACTGGACCAGTCATTTAGGATATTATATATATATATATAGATAATAAACTCACAGAGAGAGAAATGAAAAAAGTCCCATTTACCATTATACCAAAAAAATTTAATATATTTAGGAATAAACTTAACTAAGGAGGTAAAAGACCTGTACTTGGAAAACTACAGGACATTGAAAAAAGAGATAGAGGAAGACATTAACAAATGAAAGAATATATCATGTTCATTAAAATGTCCATACTACCCAAAACAATCTATAGATTCAATGCAATCCCCACTAAAATACCAAGGAATAACTCAAATATTTAGGACAAACTCTCCAAAAATTCTTCTGGAATAAAAAAGACCCTGAATAGCTACAGAAATAATGAGAAAGAATAACAAATTTGGAGGGATAACAATACCAGATATCAAGCTATATTACCAAGCCACAATCTCAAAACCTCCTGGTACTGGCACAAGAACAGATATATAGACCAATGGCATGGAACAGAGAACCCAGAAATCAACCCAAGCCATTATGTTCAATTAATATTTGAAAAGGAGGCAAGAGCATACAATGGACTCAAGACAATCTCTTCAAAAAATAGTGGTGGGAAATTTGGTCAGATACAAGCAAAAAGTAATACTAGATCACCAGCTTACAACACACACAAAAAAATAAACTAAAAATAGCTAAAGGACTTAAATATAAATAAACAAACCATAAAAATCCTACAAAACTTTATAGGCAACAAAATAGCAGACACATGTCATAGCAATATCTTTATAGACACAGCTCTTAAGGCAATGGAGAATAAGGAGAAAATAAGAAAAAGGACTACAAAAACAAAAACAAAAAAACAAACAACAAAAAAAAACTTCTGCACAGCAAAAATAAATAAATAAATAAAATAAACAAAACAACAAGAAAACCCACTGCATGGTAGAATATATTTGCCAATGATATTTCCAATAAGTGTTTAATCTCCAAAATTTACAGAGAACTCATACAATTTAACAGAAGGAAGATAAACGATCTAATAAAAAAATAGGCAAAGATTTAATAGACACTTTTTGAAGGAGGACATAAAGAAGACACAGAGACAAATGAAAACATGCTCAAAGCTACTAACCATCTGAAAGATGCAAGTCAAAACAACGAGATATCATCTCACACCTGTCAGAATGGTTATCATCAACAAATCAACAAATGACGAGTGCTGGTGAAGATGTGGAGAAAAAGGGACCCTTGTGCACTGCTAGTGGGAATGCAGACTGGTGCAGCCACTGTGAAAGATAATATGGAGTTTACTCAAAAAGTGAAAAATGAAATTCCCATTGTCCCCAGTAATCCCATTTCGAGGATTATACCCCAAGAAACCAGAAAGACCAATCAGAAAGGATATATGCCCTTCTATGTTCACAATTTATAACAGCTAATAACTGCAAATAACTTAAGTGCCCATCAGTGGATGAGTGGATTAAAAAACTGTGGTACATCTATACAATGAAATACTATGCTGTGGTAAAAAGAAGTAATTCTTACCATTTGCAACAGCAGGATGAAACTGGAGAGCATTATTCTAAGTGTAATAAGCCAGTTGAAGAAAGATAAATATCACATGATCTCAGTCATATGTGGGATATAATGATCAACATAATTTGATGAACAAGAATAGATCCAGAGAAAAATGGAGGTGGTTACAGAGCAACCAAAGAAATTGTATGCATGAATATTAGCATAACCAATGGACACAGACACAGGGGCAGTGGGGGCTTGCCTGGGTTTGGAATGACTGGGTAGGGGGTAGGGGTATCAATTGAGGAAAAAATAAACTTGTGTAAAATTTTAGATAATAAAATAAAGAAAAAAAAGATAGATTATAGACTGACAGTTGCCATGGCCTGGGAAAGATGGGAATAATAGCAACCATTTGATGGGAATAAATTTCCTTTTCTGGTGGAAGAAAGATTTTTGGAATTAGCAAAGGTAGTAGTTGCATATTGTCAATTTACTAATGGCACTGAGTTGTATAACATAAAGTGGCTATTTTATGTTATGTCAATTTCATCTAGAGGACTGACATGTGATACAGTTATAGTTTTATAAAATTAAACCAAGTGTCACAGTTAAAGTAACAAATATATTTAAAAGATGTTTGACATTCAACTTTAATTGTGGTGGGTCTATAATAGATTATTTGTTTGTAATGAAAGTAGTTATAGGTAAATCAAACTTTGACTTTGGGGTTAATATTTCAAAAAAAAAAAGAAAGAAAAAGAAAAATACTATAGAATGAATGAATAAAAACAAAATGCTAGTGTGATATCTCTTATGTTTCTAAATAATCTCTTTGTGATTATATATAAACAGGTATACATAATTGTTCAAGTCTGAAATAAGTATATTTGTTGTAGAGTTGTGAATATCCTATATAATGAAGAAGGAATATGCAAATTAACCATCACTCCAACACACAAGATGGCCACCTGCATGTGGTCAGAGATGGCTGCCACAAGATGACCAGTAGGGAAGGGCAGTTGTGGACAATCAGGTTAGCAGGGGAGGTCAATTGGGAGCAACCAGGCCAGCAGAGGAGAGCAGTTAGGGGCAACTAGCCATCGCAGGGGAGAGCAGTTAAGAGTGACTGGACCAATAGGTCTGGTCAGTTAAGGGCAACCAGACCTGCAAGGGAAGGCAGTTGGTGGAAACCAGGTCTGCAGGGGAGGGCGGGAGCAGTTAGGCATTGATCAGCTGGCAGGCGGAAGCAGTTAGGGGCAATCAGGCGGGCAGGCAGGCAAGCGGTTGGAAGCCAGCAGTCCTAGATTGTGAGAGGAATTCCAGATTAGAGAGCGTGCAGGCTGGACTGAGGGACACACACCCCAACCTTGTGCATGATTTTGACTATAGTATAAAATAAAACAATATGATTGATAAATGTATGCATTCTTAAAAGGAGTAAACTTAAGTGCTAATAGGTTATTAACTCTTAAAAATTAGCTTATTTAAATGTTATGTCTACTTATGTGGGGGGGGGGGAAAGGAAGGATAAGGACACATATATAATACCTTAATCAATAAAGAGAGAGAAAAGAGAAACATCCAAATCTTAATAATTCATTTCTATTTTCCTTGATTACATATCACTCTCTGCCACACAATCCTAAAGAAATGTAATGAGAGTCAACATTTTAAAATACTGTGATTTTTAAATGACTTTGTTACCTAGATTATTTTCCTATCTAATGAAAGAGTAATATGCAAATTGACTATACCTCTGCTACATCCACAAGCCACAGCCACCAGCCATTCAGGAGCGAGTATGTAAATTAACCCAAACAAGATGGCTGTGGCCACAGAGCAAGTAGGAGGTTTGAGTTTCCCTGGCAATGGAGGAAGCCAAGCTTTTGGTACAACCTGGCCTGCCTTGGCCTCCACTCAAGGCTACAAAGTTTCAATTATAAAAGATAAATAAATCCCAACAAAAATGGCAGCAGCAGCAGAGCTGAAGAGAGCAGAAGGCTTGAGTTGCCCCCAGTGATGGAGGAAGCCAAGCTTCACTTACACCTTGGCCTGTCTTGGCCTCCACTTAAGGCTACAAAGTTTCAATTGTAGAAGATAAATAAATCCCAGATACCAGTGCCTCCACTTAGATCGCCTGGGAGCATGGCCAATCTGCAAATCTTCACATGCCCCTCGCCCAGGCTGTCCCATGGCCCAAGGGAACCCACACTCTGATCCAAAAGATGCTTCAGGACAAACCAGATGGCCCCCACCTGTGAAACAGGCCTCTATTTCTATCTAATAAAAGAGTAATATGCAAATCAACCATCACTCCAACACACAAGATGGCTGCACCCATGTGGTCAAAGATGGCTGCTCCCATGTGGACACAAGATGGCCACCACAAAGGGAGATCAGCAGGGAAGGGCAGTTGGGAGGGACCAAGCCTGCAAGGGAAGGCAGTTGGTGATGATCAAGCCTGCAGGGAAGGGTAGTGAGGAGTGACCAGGCTGACTGAGGAGGGAACTTGGGAGTGACTGGTCCTGCAGGGAAGGGCAGTTAAGGATGACCAGGCCTGCAGGAGAGGGCAGTTAGGGACAAAACAGGCTGGCAGGGGAGCAGTTAGGAATCAATCAGGCTGGCAGGGGGGTGGTTAGGGAGTGATCAGGCTGGCAGGCAGAAGCAGTTAGGGGCAATCAGGAAGGCAGACAACCTTGCAGTTGGGACCCAGCAGTCCTGGATTGTGAGAGGGATGTCCAATTGCCCGTTTAGAGGATGTCTGATTGCCCATAGTCAGACATCCTTAGAGGGGTTCCAGATTGGAGAGGGTGCAGGATGGGTTCAGAAAAACCTCTTCATATATGAATTTCATGCATCAGGACTCTAGTCCTATCTAATAAAAGAGTAATATACAGATTGACCATCACTCCAAGACACAAGATGACCATTCCCATGTGGTCAAAGATGGCGAGTGGTTAGGATCCAACAGTCCCAGATTGCAAGACAGAGGCAGAGATCGGGCTTAAACTAGCAGTCAGATATCTACCAAGGGGTTCTCGACTGGAGAAGATGCAGGCTGGGCTAAGAGAACTCCCCCTCTGTATACACATTTTGTATAAAATAAAAAGTATAAGGTGCAATTATATTCACTGAGGTATTTTTTGACCCAATATATTTAAAATTATTGCTGAAATTATCATTCAGCATATAATCAATATAAAACCTTACTAAGATACTTTACGTTCTCCTTTTTATCTTTTAATTCTTCCAAAGCATATGTATATTTATACTTGCACCATATATAAACTCAGCCCTTGGGCTAGTGGCATTAGCACAGATAGACCACTAAAATAATACATACTAAAGTGTGCAATTGTCATTATTAATAAGTTTCAAAGTTATCAGCCTATACCTTATTTCTTCAATCCTAAATTCTGTGTCTAACTGAAATATTATGAAGTCTTATAATAAATGACAAAGAGATAGATTAAATTTTAAGTAGGATAATTATAATCATGAAAATTATACATGAATTTCCTCCCTTTCTTCTTTGCTTTTTTCCTTGCTTTTGAAATAATTCTAAGTAATTATTTTAAATTTGCATTATAAACTGGTGCCTTCTATTTGGGTCAATACTTGAACATCATTCATAATCATATTACTGTGAGTTTATACTCACATAATAAATGAGGGTTTTATATCTATATTATTAAGAATTGTTTGAATGCTTTTAACTTTTTGATTAAATTTATTTTCTACCTCCTTTATAAAATTATATACCTACTAGTGGCCTGATGCATGAAATTCATGCAGAGAGGGGTGGTTCCCTCAGCCCAGCCTGCAAACTCTCCAATTGGATACCCTTTAGGGGATATCTGACTGCTCGTTTAGCCTCAATCCCTATATCTGTATTGAAATCTGGGACTGCTGGCTCCTAACCACTCCCCTATTTGTCTTCCTGATCACTCCTAACTACCTCTGCCTGCTTGCCTATTTCTCTTACCCCCTCTGCCTGTCTGCCTGATTGCCCCTAACTGCCCTCCCCTGCCAGCCTTATCACTTTCCCAACTGCCCTCCTCTGGTGGCCAATTTGATTCTGATTGGTTGGTTTCTATGCCAGTCAGTGTCAAAAGCTCAACCTCCTAGGCAACCATATGCTCCTCAAAGTTGACCCAGATTTGGTTCTGACTGGTCAATTTCTATGCAAGTCAGCATCAAAAGCTCTGCCTTCTAGGCAGCCATTGGTTCCTCACACTTCACGTAGATTTTATTCTGATTGGTGGGTTTCTATGCCAGTCCGCATCTCTGGGCCTATCAACAGAGCCTGATCAGAAAGGCAGGGCTGATAAGTAGTCCTGGTGGAGGCCTGGAGAGAAATGGAGGCCTGGCTGCTGGCCAGACTGGGAAAGACAGAGGCAAGCACTAATAAAAAGTTGTCACAGAGGCAATGGTTCAGTCCCTGCTTTTCTCTCTGGCCCTGATTTGCAGCCCCCTCAGTAGTCAATGCTGGAACAACACATCTGCAGAGGAAGCAATCAGGCCTGGATTTCCAAGGCAATCCAGCACTGACTGCAGGACTGACTTCTGGTTGGTTGAGCCTTGGTTGTTACTAGTCGTTATGACCCAAGGTTTTTATATATTAGGATTATTTACTGTTCAATCACCCTTATCTGTTTTGCTAGATCCTTTCTTGGTGGAATATACAATAGTTGCCTCCCTGATGGAATATACAATAGTTGCCTCCCTGATGTAGTCATCGATTCTACTCCTTATCTGATTAAATACTTTTTAATTTCCTTTTGTTTTGTTTGATAACTATGTATTAATACACATTTATTCTTCGTCTATTTACTAAATATAAATTGAATATTGTTTGAATTTTGTACCTTTAAAAATAATAAAAACATATACAGCAATAAATTACTTCTGAGCTTAATTTTTACTTATGTATTTATTTTACATATATTACATATTATATTCAATATATTTTACATATAATTATTATGCATCCTTTTTTGTTCTTACAACAAATATATTAGTGAATATTTCAATTTTTCTGTAACTCTTTAAAAAGTAAATACCTGCATCCACATAAAGCATGCCTTATAGCAGGAAGCAGCAGACAATAAAATAATAAGTAGTGAAAAAAGTTAGATAGTAATGAGTGCTGTACAAAAAAATAAATAAAACATAGATTAGGGGTGTGGGAAGCACTGCTTGAAGTCCTAGAGTGGTTATGGTAAGTTTCAATGAGATGTTGAAATTTAGCTAAAACTGTTAAAGGAAACAAAAAAGATATCTCCAAGGTTCTATGACAGAAGAGTGAGGCAGAACCAACAGCAAAGCAGACCAGTATTTTTAAGAAGCATCCAGAAAGCCTGGTACTGGAAGAGGAGGGGGAGTAAATGGGGTTATCTTAGGAGAAAAGATCAGAGAGGAAATGGGGATAGCTCTTGAAAGAACTTGAAACCATAGTGATGCCAATAGCTTTTGTTCTGTGGAATGGGAAGAAATAACAGTGGTTTGTGCTTAAAAATAATTCTACTGTAATTATCTATCTGCTGTGTTTAAATTATTAACTATCTTAGAAGGGAAGAATAGAAATGGGGTGTGTGAATAGATGTATACAAGAATCTTGGTGAAAATTAGTGATGGCTCAGACCAAGGAATGGAGATATAAAGTGTTTGCACTTAGATCTAGTTTAAAGGTAGATATGGCCCTAAAATAAAGCCTGTTTTATTCTGACATGTAAGTAGTACTCAAAGTGGGTACTAATAGCTTGCAGTAAAAGTTCTACAGACACTTGAAAATGTGATTTTATTGTTGATAAGATATAAAGTTTTGTTTTTATGATTTTAATATAAATAGTATATGAATACTCTTTGACCATATTTAAATTTTGTCTTCTTGGTTTTTCATACACTAAAAGTTATATATTAAAAATTTTACTGTGTGGCAATCTTGTTGACCTCTTTGCATTTTAACCATTTTTGTGTGTGTGTTTTTTAAACAAATTTTGATACAATATTATTTGACACAAAAAGATTTATGAGTACATTTTCTTTGTAGATTCTAGCTTTTATTAATATAAAATTGACCTATTTCAATACTTTAAAATTTTTTTCCCTAGTTGGTTTGGCTCACTGAATAGTGTTGGCCTCTGGATTAAAGTGTCTCAGGTTTTAGTCTGGTCAAGGGCACATGCTCGGGTTGGTGGCTTGATTCCTAGTAAGGAGTGTGCAGGAGGCAGCCAATCAAAGGTTCCCTCTCATCATTGATGCTTCTCTCTCTCTCTCTCTCTCTCTCTCTCTCTCTCTCTCTCACTTCTTTCCTCTCTGAAATCAATAAAAATATATTTTAAAAAATATACTATGAGCATCTTCATTTCTGTTCTGAGGATTGATTTGTTCATATTAATTTGATATATTTCTACACTCTTTACTTTTATCATTTTTTTAACTTTAGGGATAGCTGTAATAACAAGCACAGAGACTATATTGTTTCAAATATTTCCTATCTGTGCTTTCTTCCTACAAAATATGAGTCACAGAAATGTTTAAAACTGGTACCCAAGTCCACTCTGTTTATATGATTTGTGTTCTTTGTGTCTAAGTAGTACACTGAATCACTTGGATTCTGCTCACAGATAATGCCTGCTTTGTTTTTATTATCTTGATATCTTTGTTACATATATTATTTGAATTCCCCATAAGATAATTATATTCCTTCATCTTGATTAAATAATATTTGGACATGCACTTTGCTTGGCCAATAAAAATAGATGGAAGTAACATAGGCCAATTCTAAGCAGACACTTCAAATTTCATTGTATAGTCACATAGCATGGCATATTTCTTCCCTTACTATATTAATTTATTCCAGATTAGGATAGTTCTAGCAGTATATATCCCAGAAGGAAGAAAATATGCAGTTACACCATGATGGACATGTGATATGAGAAAGAAAGAAATGTATTGTTACATGACACTTAGCTTTTGTGTTTGTTTTATTTTGTTCGCAACTTTATCACAAAATAATGAAACTGATAAAGTGATTAGTACTCTAAGTGCGTTCACTGCAACAAGAACAAAATACACTATTGACTCTTGCTTCAAGGCTAGGAAATGTATACTCAAAACTGGAAGAAATATGACTTGCATTTTGTGGTGGCAAAATATTTGGATATCATTAGCAGTATTTTGAAAACCATTTAATGTACTAAATAAGTATGTGGCTCTTTGGGAAAAAAAGCTGGATAAATTATTGGCATGACTTGGATGCTCTCGGCTGCATTTGATATTATTTTTTGAGAAATAAAAGAACTACAAAAAAAAACTAACACATAAGCAGAAATGAAAAGGAACACAGATTCCGAACTTGTAAAATTGGAAAATGTTACTGATTTTCATTTATAGTTGGTAAAATGGGAATGCCTTAAGTAACAAAGTACAGTGGTACCTTGAGATATGAGTTTAATTTGTTCCATAACCTTGCTCGAATATCAAGTTGCTCCTATCTCAAAGCAAATGTCCCCATTGAAATCAATTGAAATGCTGTTAATCCATTCCAGCCCCCAAACTGCCACCCCAGTTGTTCTTGTTACATGATTTTGAATAAGAAAAATGTATTTATAAATGACAAATATTGTATAAAAACATAATAAAAGAGAATGTAAAGGAATAAACTGGTTTTATAATGTATATTTACCTACTCGTTACACTCTTAATGCTACACTTTATCCCTAAACTGAATATAACTTAACTAATCTTCCCTGAACTTAATTGCTATTGGTCTTTGCATTTTTGGCGGATTTAAAAAAAACGTGTCCAACGAGGTTTGCCTCTTCCTCCCTTTCAGAATGTTTCTGAAATGGGTGAGGCAAGTTTCACTGAACAGCTCCGATGCACGACCAGTAGCAACTTTTTCAGGGTGTTTCTTTTCCACGAAGTGTGACACCCTCTCCCACATTCCTAAGATCTCCTTTATCTCACTTGTAAGGATCTCCTCCACCTGTGGCTCCTCAAGGAAATCAATTTCTTCGAGAACCTCCACATGTTGCTGAGACTGCAACTCTTGTAACTCCTCCGTGGTGAGTTCCAGAGAGTGCTCCTCCACGAGCTCATTCACATCTCTCTCATCCACCTCCAGGCCCATGGATTTTTCCAGAGACACGATCTACTCCTCCACTGGCACCTCGGGTTCGAATCCTTCAAAGGTCCTTTCGGCTACGGCCTCAGGCCACAGCTTCTTCCATGCAGAGGTCAAAGTCCTCGTTGTAAACACCCAGCCAGGCCTGATCAATAATTCTGAGGCATATCACGATGTTAAAGTGGTTCTTCCCAAACTCTTGAAGGGTGAGGTTTGTGTTCTCCCTCACCTCAAAGCAGCATAGGAACAGGTGCTTGATGTACAGCTTTTTAAAATTAGAAATCACCTCCTGATCCATGGGCTGCAGGATAGGACTGGTGTTGGGAGGTAGGTAGACAACCTTTATAAACTTGAACTCTTCGAGGAGTTCATCTTTGAGGTTCAGTGGGTGAGCAGGAGCATTATGGAGGACGAGGAGGGCTTGCATGGTTAGGTTGTTTTCCTGTAGAAATTTCTTAACAGAAGGGCTGAAAACCAGGTTTACCCACTCCACAAAGAACTGCCTGGTGACCCATGCCTTCAGGTTTGGCCTCCACATAACTTGCAGTTTATTTTTTAAAATCTTATGTGACTTAAAGACTCTGGGGTTTTCTGAATGGTATACAAGCAGAGGCTTGATCTTGCGGTCGCCACTAGAATTGGCGCACAATGCGAGATTTAGCCTATCCTTCATGGGTTTGTGGCCTGGCATCACCTTCTCCTCTGCCGTTATATAAGTCCTATTTGGGATCTTCTTCCAGAAAAGTCCTGTCTCATCACAATTGAAGACTTGCTGGGGGATACATCCTTTGGCTTCTATCAGTTCGGAAAAAGTTTTGAGGTAATCCTCAGCTGCCTTCACATCCGAACTTGCCGCCTCACCATGCCTGACGATGGAGTGAATGCCGGACCTTTTCCTGAAGTTATCAAACCAGCCTCTACTGGCTTTAAATGAGTCTTTCGATGCTTCGTCTGTGGAAGTGTGTGGGGTCTGCTCCAGAAAATCACCGTAAATCACTCGCGCCTTCTCGCATATGATGCCCTGTGTTAATGTATCTCCTTTAAGCTGCTTCTCCATCACCCACACCATCAGTAGATTCTCCATATTTTCATGGAGAGAGCTACGGAGCTTAGAAATTATTGTAACGCCCTTAGCTGGCATTATACCCTTTATCGACTCCTTCTGTTTAAGCACAGTGCATATCGTTGAAGTACTACGCCCATATTGCCTCGCTAAGTAAGCCACTCGCAAACCTTGCTCATATTTTTCTATGATTTCACGCTTTAATTCAATAGACATCATCCTCTTCTAAGCACTGACCTTTCCAATCGCTTTCTTCGGACCCATGGTTATAAATAGAAATGTGATAAAGTATGTAAATGCACAAAAGATGCTTTGACAACGAGGTAAACAAGCACACTGACTAAGGCTTGGAAAACTATGAGACGCTGGAGTTGCGGTAAACTGGTGGGTGGTGTGCAGCCAGATGATCCATGCGATTACTCATATCTCAAATGTTGCTAGTATTTCAAAGCAAAAAATCGCTGGCTCGATGGCTCGTATCTCAAAAATCTCGTATGTTAGGGCACTGGTATCTCAAGGTACCACTCAATTGTTAAAACCTAGCTTCATACTGTAATAGACTAAATTAAGATTATTGCAATCACAGCAATGTCTAATGAAAACATCACTCATATTAAAAAAACACATTAAAATATGGCTATTCCATATAATCTTGATATAGTCTACATACCTTTAATTAAACTTTGACTGATAGGCATATCTAGAAGAAAATAATTATCAGTACAATATTTTTCACAGTGAATTGATTGGAAGAAATAAAGTAGACCAAAAATATCAACTATTTTTTAGAGATTTACTATGCTCAATGAGCCATAAGTGTGAATAAAAAAAATACAGTAATAATTTTTAAGATTATTCAGTTGAAGATTATGCCACCAACTTTGTGGTAGAGTAAAATAAACTGAGAAAGCTTCTTATTCACCTGTTCTTCAATGCTCCCTTAAGATGTGTGGGGAACCGTGAAAGGCAATTAGGTACATTATCCAGCAATATGCTTTTCCCCTTATGTTTCCCTGCTTTGCTGGGGTTTTTGCTTCATATAGCTAAGCGAAAGTATCACTTTGGCAGGATCAATAGAGCAATGTGTCCTTGAGTGCCAGATGTTCTCAATAACAGAAACAAGGATAAGGAAGCTGGCCGAGGGAGTAGTCTAGACTGTGTTTAGGACACTGCTGATACGGAAGGAACACGTTGACCAGACCATGACCTTCATGCTTGCATAAGTTGTTTCTGCTTATAAAAGGAGCTGTGAGAATAAACTCGGCGCGACAGTCCTGAGCTGTCCGCCCTCCCGGTATCTAAGGTGTCTGTGTTCTTTAATCCTCACCCCCCCTTTCAGGTAATGTTCTAACTGCAGTGCCGGCTGGCTCCGGCAAAGATGGGTCCAAAAAGATAATAGCAAGGAAAGTCCTTGGAGAGAACAATGTCAAGAGCCCTGAAGCTCAATGGCCTAGATTGAAAAACTGAGGCCTAATAAAACACATGATCCATCTATAGCAATTTTTCTGTATCTCCTTGTCAAGATTCCATAAATACCATGTATCTGTGATGTCCATTTTCTTTATTTTTATAATGAGTGTGACAAATATAATTAGGCCACCTTTCTTCCATCACACTCTGTTGGAGGAGTAGGGAGATAAAGCTAAAAACCATATCTGACCAATATCATGAGATCCTCACTCTGAGCCTGGTCCTGTAATTGGATGATACTGTTGCATGTTTCCCTGGGACAAAGGGGTGAGAAGAATTGTCTTAGGGAAAGTGAATATTTGTGATCAAGAAGATGGACATTTTTAGATTTCATTACAAATCCCAAGTACTGTTTTTAAAGGTGGATTTGAGCGGCCATGCAGATAACATCATTCTGCATCGTGAGCCTTTCTTGAGTCCAGAATTATGATCAGAAGAGACACATTCCTTTCATAAGCAGAAGCCTTAAGAGACATTTTGTGGTATCCATTGCCATCATAAGAATTTCAGAAAGGGGTCATTTCATTTGCTCAGGTTTTAA
This sequence comes from Lasiurus cinereus, assembly GCA_011751065.1. NCBI lineage: Eukaryota > Metazoa > Chordata > Mammalia > Chiroptera > Vespertilionidae > Lasiurus > Lasiurus cinereus. Next base: position 2,110,893 of record JAAGEH010000049.1, read on the forward strand.
AATGAACACAGATGGAGAGAATCCAAGATGGCGGCATAGGTAAACACCTACACTGCTGCCTCGCACAACAATTTCAAAACTACAACTAAAAGACAGAACTGACATCATCCAGAAGCACAGGAAAGCTGGCCGAGTGTAAGTTCTACAGCTAGAAGGAAAGAGAGGGGCTCACAGAAACCCAGAGGAGCTGCAAAAAGCTGAGGTAGGGAGACACGCGCACTGAGAGTACCTGACTGGCTTTCTCTGGCGGGAGGGAAACGGAGACTCCCAACAGCATTGAACCCCTTATCCTACGACACTAAACCCCAGATCCAGCCGAAACTCAATTGGGGGAAGTTTGGACTGTGAAAAGAGAGAGGTGCATGGAAATTTAGGGGAGTCGCAAAAGATTGGAGGACAGATTGCTGATTGTGCCGCAGCCTTTTGTGAGTGGGCGGGAGACAGACCCTCCCAACTGTGCCACTTCTGAGTCCACTGGGCCCCTGTTTCAGGCGAAACCCTGGAGGTCTAGACTCGTGTGGTCCTGGTGCGCAGGGGAGCTGGAAAGGCAGCGGTCTAGAGGCACTGTGGGCTCTCGCGCACAAGGACCACTCCAGCTATTACCCAATCACGTGAGACTCAGGGGCCGTGGAGGGTGGGGCCGACTGGAAGGCAAGGTGGTCCCTTAAGCCCTGAGACTCCACCCATCCCAAACTCAACAGAGGCTTCTTCGGTTTTGCAAGTCTGGTAACATAAGGCTGAATTCAACACAGAAGTTTCCCTGACATAGTGAAAATGCCGAGACAAGGGAAGGGATCATAAACAAAAGAAATGGAGGGAAAAAAACGACTGAATAGAGAGTTCAAAACTACGCTTATAAGGTTTTTCAAGAATATGCTAGAAAAGATGGATAAATTTATCAAGTCCCAAGAAGAGATGCAAAAGGACCAACTAGAGATGCAAAAGAGTCAACTAGAAATGGAAAAGGTCCAACTAAAGATGATAAAGGACCAAGTAGAAATTAAACATACACTGACTGAAATAAAAAATATTATAGAGTCCTAACAGCAGACTAGAGAAAGGCAAGAGTCAAGTAAAAAATTTGGAATATAAAGAAGCAGAAAACCCTCAACTGAAAAAGCAAGAAGAGAAAAGAATCCAAAAATGTGAACATAATATAAGGAGACTCTGGGACAGCTTCAAGCGTACCAACATCAGAATTGTGGGGGTGCCAGAGAAGAGAGAGAGCAAGATACTGAAAACCTATTTAAAGAAATAATGACTGAAAACTTCCCACATCTGATAAAAGAAATAGACTTACAAGTCCAGGAAGCACACAGAACTCCATATAAAAGGAATCCAAAGAGGACCACACCAAGACACATCATAATTAAAACACCAAGATCAAAACACAAAGAGAGAATATTAAAGCAGCAAGAGAAAAACAGTTCATTACCTACAAGGGAGCACCCATACAACTGTCAGCTGATTTCTCAACAGAAATGATGCAGGCCAGACGGGAGTGGCAAGAAATATTCAACGTGATGAATAGCAAGAACCTACAATCAAGAATAATCTATCCAGCAAAGCTAACATTCAGAATTGAAGGGCAGATAAAGAGCTTCACAGATAAGAAAAAGCTAAAGGAGTTCATCAACTCCAAACGAGTATTATATGAAATGCTGAAAGGTACTCTTTTAGAAGAGGAAGAAGAAAAGAGCCAAAAAATTATGAACAACAAATACATATCTATCAACAAGTGAATCTAAAAATTAAGTGTATTAAAAATTTGATCAACAGAATAAACTGGTGAATATAATAGAATCAGGAGCACAGAAAGGGAGTGGATTGATAATTCTCAGGGGGAAAGGGGTGAGGGGTGTACAGGGAGAGACTGGACAAAAATCATACACCTATGGATGAGATCAATGGGAGGGAGCTAAAGGCAGAGGGATGGGTGGGAGCTGGGTGGAGGGGTGCTATGGAGGGGAAAAAAGAGAAACAAATGTAATAATCTGAATAATAAAGATTTAATTAAAAAAATAAAATAAAATGAACACAGATGATGATGGAGATATTATATGGGTAATAAGTCTTTGTCTTTCAAGCCAATAGTCATAACATAATCAAATGAATCTAATCTAATTGACTTGGATAAAGTAAAAAAAATATATTGCAAAAATATCTCTATAATTTCTAATCAGATATGGTTGAAATAACACTTTTTATTTCCATTCTTTTTCACTAAATATTCTGAAAAAATAAATTAATGGAATTATTTTAAAAATCCTAAACAAAGTAATTACATGGCGATAAGGCTAAACTACACATTTCCTTCCAAGTAAGCACTATGTTTTCAAAGACAACTCACTAAGTGACAGGCAAAATTTGTGTAATTTTTAAACCAGAAGAATTGGAGATACCCTCACTGGATATGGTGGAGTACCTCAAAAAATGTGAAACAGAAGGAGAAATCATACAGTGATGTTGCAATTTACACTCTGCAACTTAGCATTTTAATTGAGGGAGAATGGTAACAAGAGACCTGGTGGAAGAATGGGATGCAGGTAATCAAAATGAAGTACAGTCTTGAATTTAATATCATAGGGGGAAAATACCACAATAAATACAGTGGACAGTCTGTGATGAGACATAGTAGAAATAAAAAATAGTAAAATATAAAATTAGAAAAAAGTAAAGATGCAAAATACAGAGGAACAAAAGTATAATTACTAGATGAGATATTCTGTCTACTGGGTCAAGGAAAAACTGATTCACTGACATCCAGCAGTAAAAGCAATCTGAGAGAAACCATGATGCCATTGGGTACCCAAACAGTAGTGCCCTCCATTTATGACTTGGATTGTGGTGATGGTTTTACAGTGTATACATATCTACAAACTCATCAAGTTGTACAGATTAAGTATGCACAGCTTTTTGTATATCAATCATACTTCAATAATTGGGTTAAAACATAACACAATGGAGCAATTTCTATCAAGTTCTGAGAAGTAAGAGATTATCTACTATGCCCAAGCAAGTTGTCATGTAATATAAAGGTTACAAAAAAAGTATATAATTGTTTAAAACTTCAAAGAATTAAGCCAAGCAGATTCTTACTTGCAAAAATATTAAAACTTAATCAAACTCTAAAATGAGTCAAAATTAATAAGTTGAAGATGAAGATCACTGTTAAAAACGTTTGATTGTGTTTGCTTTCATTAATTGAATAACTGATATTGCTACATAATTGTTTATAAAATGTAGGCCTATGAAACAATAGAAAAATGATAACTTTTTAACAATATAAAAAGAATAATTTAACAAAAATCCAGACATATAATGAAGTAAAATGGAGGAATTATATACATGCTAATTTGTTTGCTTTAACTAACATAGATACTCTACATAGACAAAGCATGCTCTTTTAACAGTAACTTGGAAAATATTCCTACCTCTTTCAATATTATAAAATATTTTTACATGACTACATCTACAAATAATGACATATCTAACTTTAGTATTTCAATTTTCCTCTGTTTTTTTCTTGAATTAAATTTGAATAGATTAAATGATATTTTATTTGAAAAACCCATGAATCATAACCCTGTTTTTAAAAAATATATATTTATTATTTTTTTAATTAAATCTTTATTATTCAGATTATTACATTTGTTTCTCTTTTTTCCCCTCCATAGCTCCCCTCTACCCAACTCACACCTTTCCCTCTACCTTCCCGTTGACCTCATCCATAGGTGTATGATTTTTATCTAGTCTCTCCCTGTACACCCCTCACCCTTTTCCCCCTGAGAATTATCAGTCCACTCCCTTTCTGTGCTCATGATTCTATTATATTCACCAGTTTATTCTGTTGATCAAATTTTTAATTCACTTAATTTTTAGATTCATTTGTTGATAGATATGTATTTGTTGTTCATAATTTTTTGTCTTTTACCTTTTTCTTCTTCCTCTTCTAAAAGAGTACCTTTCAGCATTTCATATAATACTCGTTTGGAGTTGATGAACTCCTTTAGCTTTTTCTTATCTGTGAAGCTCTTTATCTGTCCTTCAATTCTGAATGATAACTTTGCTGGATAGATTATTCTTGGTTGTAGGTTCTTGCTATTCATCACGTTGAATATTTCTTGCCACTCCCGTCTGGCCTGCATCGTTTCTGTTGAGAAATCAGCTGACAGTTGTATGGGTGCTCCCTTGTAAGTAATGAACTGTTTTTCTCTTGCTGCTTTTAATATTCTCTCTTTCTCTTTTGCTCTTGGTATTTTAATTATGATGTGTCTTGGTGTGTTCCTTTTTGGATTCCTTTTATATGGAGTTCTGTGTGCTTCCTGGACTTGCACGTCTATTTCTTTTACCAGATGTGGGGAATTTTCAGTCATTATTTCTTTAAATAGGTTTTCAGTATCTTGCTCTCTCTCTTCTTCTGGCACCCCCACAATTCTGATGTTGGTACGCTTGAAGCTGTCCCAGAGGCTCCTTACATTATCTGCACATTTTTGGATTCTTTTCTCTTCTTGCTTTTCCAGTTGAGTGTTTTCTGCTTCTTTATATTTCAAATTTTTGACTTGATTCTTCCCTTTCTCTAGTCTGCTGTTAGGACACTGTATAATATTCTTTATTTCAGACAGTGTATGTTTAATTTCTAGTTCATCCTTTTTCATCTCTAGTTGGACCTTTTTCATCTCTAGTTGGAACTTTTGCATCTCTAGTTGGTCCTTTTTTATCTCCTCTTGGCTCTCATTAACTTTATCCAACTTTTCTAGGATATTCTTGAAAAACCTTATAAGCGTGGTTTTAAACTCTATATACAGTCGTTTGTTTTCCTCCATTTTTTTTCTTTGTGATGCCTTCCCTTGTCTCGGCATTTTCACTATGCCACGAGAACTTCTGTGTTGGATCAGTCTTATGATACCAGACTTGCAAAACTGCAGAAGCCTCTCTGTTGAGCTTGGGATGGGTGGAGTCTCAGGGCTTAAGGGACCACCTTGCCTTCCAGTCGGTCCCACCCTCCATGGCCCCTGAGTCTCACGTGACTGGGTAATCACTAGAGCGGTCCTTATGCATGCACACAGTGCCTCTAGCCCGCTGCCTTCCCCGCTCCCCTGCGCTCCAGGACCACACGAGTCTATCTCCCCAGGGTTTCACCCGAAACTGGGGCTTAGTGGAGTCAGAAGTGACACAGTTGGGAGGGTCTGTCTCCCACCCACTCGCGAAAGCCAGAGGCACAACCAGCAGTCTGTCCTCTGCATGCCACCAGACCTCTGATCTTTTGCTACTCCCCTAAATTTCCGTGCACCTCTTCCTTTTCAGAGTCCAAACTCCCCCTTTATGAGTTTCGGCTGGATCTGGGTTTTAGTGTCATAGGATAGGGGTTTCAATGCCTTTGAGAGTCTCCGTTTCCTTCCTGCCAGAGAAAACCAGCCAGGTACTCCAGCACCCGCTCTCTCCACGCGTGCGTCTCCGTATCTCAGCTTTTTGCCGCTCCTCTGGGTCTCCGTGAGCCCCTCTCTTTCCCTCTAGTTGTAGAATTTCCACTCAGCCAGCTTTCCTGTGGTTCTGGATGATGTCCGTTCTGTCTTTAAGTTGTAGTTTTGAAATTATTGTGCGAGGCAGCAGTGGAGGTGTTTACCTATGCTGCCATCTTGGATTCTCCTCCTATATTTATTATTTTTATTTAAAATGTAAGTTATTTCTCTCTGCCTCCTTCATTTGACCCACTCACTTTTATTTTCTTCATTGCTTCTACAATAGATATCTGGCATAATGTTCCTGAAATGTGGGAAATGGTTATTTCTGAAATAATAATTTACTGATTTTTATTTTATTTCTTTTCCTTTTCTTTTTTTATGTTTTGTTTTTATCTTTTATTATCAATATGTATCATTTAAAAATTATACCTCTACAATGCTTTTGCAGGAAGTGAGAAGCAGTTCCTGGCCTTACCTGCAGCCATGTGCGGAGACCATAAGCTGATTGCACACTGATCATGCTCTTGTCCTAGTGGCACTCCTGCTACCAATGGTTCATTACTGGCTATCTTGGAACCTCCCATTGCTGAACTTTACAATAAAAGGATCAGAATAGGTGTTTTCTAAACTACCTTAGGGCTCTGTGGTACTAACTAGATTCCCTGTGGCTTGGAGAATTAAATCATGGTTGAAGTAATAAATAGGAAATGTACTTTGGAAATTATGAAAGGCAAAAAAGTGAAACTTAAATAACATTTTCTTGCCACAATCCAAACTTTATGTTATTATATTTGAGAGAACCTATGAGTTAGATTTTAATCAGTGGCCAATGAATATTAAATTGATCTTGGTCTCATGGTTATTTTCAGAGTGTATATCTTCCTCAGTTTGTTTCAGTGGACAGTGAGGAAGCAAACAGAGAAGCTCTGATTGTGCCTGTAGGTGGGACTTTATTATATTGTTCACTAAAAACAATTTTTGAAGTAAGATAATGTTTTTTTCTCTGAATTGTTTTATTCAATTTTGCTCAGAGAGAAGAATGTTTCTATTTAGCTTCAGAAAATGTAATTTTGGCTTCTACCCACAGAGAGAAGTTTTCTGGGGTTGTTCATAGTTGTGTAGATCACTAGTGTGAATTATATTTTCTGGTGAAGTGCTCTTCCAAAAATATGGGCATCAGAAATAATACCATATATTCTTCAAACAAATTTGTCTTAGAAAAACTACCTACTTGTGTGAATATGGTCCATTTATAATACTTGCTTGCCACTACTTATCAATGTTCTTGAATAGTGGGTTATAGTTAATAGCAGCTGTGCTCTGTTGGGACCTTTGTCAGTTAAAAAATGTCATTTTCAAGCTAATCTTTCTTGTTCATTCAATATTTAGGCTCTCCTACTATCAGACTAGAGGTGTGATAAAGACACAATTCCCTGTATACTCGTTTTTGGGAGAGATTTCTTAGCTGTGCTTTGGTATTTAGTTATATGGCAACAAAAATTATATAACTCACTTAATCTCAATAATTTTATAAAATAACTAGAATAAGGACTGAATAAGAAAGAATCAGAAAATCTAAATAAGCCAATAACAATTGATGAAACAGAAGCAGTAATAAAAAATTCCCAACAAACTAAAGCCCTGGTATAAATGGCTTCACTAGGAAGTTTTACAAAACATTCAAAGAACTAGCACATATACTCCTCAAACTTCTCCAAATGTTCAGAGGAAGGAACACTTCCAAGATCTTTTTATGAGGCCTGAATTATCTTAATTCCAAAACTAGATAAAGACACTAAAAATAAAGAAAATTATAAGCCAGTATCCCTCATGAATATATATGCTAAAATCCTCAATAAAATATTAGTAAATTTGTTCCAGCAATATATTAAAATATCATACACCATGACAAAGTGGGATTTATTCCTGGGACCTGGGCTTCCCTCTTATCCCCAGTTTCATCTGGAAGGTCTTCCAGAAGGACATCCAGTCTAATTAGCATGTTATGCTTTTTTTATTATAGATACTTTCTTTTAAAATCTCAAAGGACTTCCAATCCAATTTTAGGCACATTCCTACCAACAATACATCATTGAAAGTAAGATTAATGCAATTTAAAAAGAACAAGAGATAATTCTACAATTAGAACCATTATTAGTGAGGTGCATATTTCTCCCAAAATTAATATCTCACACAAATAATACATTTAAACAATAAAATAAAACATTCTCTTATGGCATGAAAATAACATAAAAGCTTGCATTAAAATGCAAAGCTTCTGTTAGAACTGTTTTATTTTGTTAAACCTGAGACAAAGAAAATAAGAGCCTATGATTTGTAGTTTGAAATTTAACATTCCTTGAACAAAATGGTCTTTCTGTAATCCAAGCACCATTCACACACACACACATAAACACATACACAAACACACTCACACTCACAAACACACATTTAACAACCAAACATGGAGGTAAGTGAGGAAGCATGCAGGCTCCTATCATCCCCACTTCTTAATATTATTCACCAGATTGTACTATGCTATGGCAAAAAGATATTATATAGGTGGACCTAATAAAATCACATAAGAGTTAAAATGGAAAACAAACGAGGAAATCAGAGAAATCAAAAATACATGACAAATTCCATTAGTCATTGCAAGCTTTGAAGATGGACAGACCACAAGGAATTACATTGTATCTTGGGGGTAGTATAAACATTTTAATGATGTTAATTCTTCCTATTTCTTTTTTTTTAATATATTTTTTTTTATTTTTTACAGAGAAGAAGGGAGAGAGATAGAAAGTCAGAAACATCGATGAGAGAGAGACATCGATCAGCTGCCTCCTGCACACCCCACAGTAGAGATGTGCCCGTAAGCAAGGTACATGCCCCCAACCAGAATCGAACCTGGGACCCCTCAGTCCGCAAGCCGACGCTCTATCCACTGAGCCAAACCGGTCTTGGCAATTCTTCCTATTTCTTAATAGGGTATCTGCTTTCAATTATTTGTGTCTTTTTCAATTTCTTTAGCATCTTATAATTTCTGATTATAGGTCTTTTACATTCTTGATTAAATTTATTCCTCAATCTTGATTACAGCATGTGAGATTCTAACAGAGGACTCAGGGAGCCATACTGTGCTTAGACATTAAACTCACAAGGGGTGTTTGTTGCTTCTGGTAATTTGTTAGCCAATAGTAGAAAATGAAATTAGTGGGCAGTGGCTAGCTATATAATATAAGGGAATCTTATCTTCAAATTGAGACTAAATAATGTCACCCCAGAGACTTTAAAATGATCAGTAGTTTGGCTTATGATTTGTAGTTTGAAATTTAACATTCCTTGAATAAAATGGTCCCACTGCCTATGATATACTTTAGAAGTTTTTAAGTAAAGTACAGAAATTTGCTTTTTAAATATGCATTAGACACTAGTGAAAAGTTACTTTCAATGGTGAGTGGAGGTACAGGATTACAGGAAAAGTGAAAAACAAAGATAATAAAAGAGAATAAATAAATATGAGATATACAAAATGTTTATTTGCATAACATTCATTTTTAAATTTGTTTTTTTGTTGTTGTTGCTGTTGTTGATTTTAGAGAAAGAAGGAAATGTCTGAGAGAAACATTAATTAGCTGCCTCCTGCATAGCTCCTGTTGGGTATCCTGACCATAAATCAAATCAGCAACCTTATGGTGCAGGGAATAAGTCAATCTACTGAGCCACACTGTCCAGAGTTGTGCAATACTTGTAAAAATCTCAAAACTATGGAAGTGGGGAATATATTAGTGGCTATTAGCAGAGAGTAAGGTTGGGACTGGTGGGGGTGGTTCATATATAAAAAGATATTGCGAGAGTTCACTAATGGCAATAGACCAAATGTATATCTTGACGTTAGCAGTGATTTCAAAAATATGTTCATGAGGAAAATTGCCACAGTAATAAACATTCGCATGCAAACACATGCATAGATGCAAGTAGACACATATAAATAATTGTGAAAACTGAGTAAAGTCTATAGTCTAGTTAACAGTATTGCTCCAATATCAGTTTCTTGGTTTTTATGTTTAAGAATTGGGGAGTCTAAGGGAAGGGAAAACTGGACTCTATATATTGTATTTGCAACTTCCTATACATCTGTAATTATTTCAAAAAAAATAGGAACAGCCCATACAATGTACACATATTCATCCTTCAGTAAACCTTTGAAATAAGATGAATTCCAAAGCTGACCTCACCTCAGACTTGTCCAATTCAACAATATATTGAACTCCCAGTCTGGATCTTATCACTTGACCAAAAACCTCATGGAGTGCTTGAACTGTGATAATTAATTTAATCCTCATACCAATGATAAGATGTAGTTACCAATACTTTCAAGCTATAGTTATGATAGATGAACCTCAGAGTAAAATTTATTGTCTAGAAACATAGGTTACACCTTGAACCCAAGACCTTAGGCAGAGGATTCGCGTTTGACAACCATTGCTATTGCAGAAAGAAACAGAATAAACCTAAGGAAAAGGGAGAGAGACTGGGGAAAATGTAGATTCTTAGAATCCCAAGGTTATAGTAACTATACAGAAATTTTGTCTTTTCCTGCCCCAGAATAGAAGTAAAGAAAAACAAGACATTCATAGAAAATTCATTGGTTTCTCATAAAGTTATTAAGTGGGGCTTAGATAAAAATAGTTTTGCCTGACACTAGAATATTGCATTGATTCATAAAAATGTCCTACTTCAAAGTAATCTTTGTATTTGTAATTTAATTTTGAAAAGATCTTTTAAGGTTCCTGATTATCAGGTCTAGAGAAAAATTTTTATTAGGAATTCTATAATATTTCAGATTCATTGACAGAAGCAATTTTGAATCAGAACGTTCTGTCATGATTTTTTCCCCACATATTTTCTCAAAGGAACACAAGATTCTACAGGACAGGGGTTGGGTTCTGCCTTCACAGAAGTATCAGCAAATAGCAGCAACCAGCCTAGTGCATAGCAGACACAAAATCATGTGAGATAAATTAATGATGAAAACATGCCCCCACCCTATAAAAAAGGTACATAACACGTTACCTTAGTAATTACCTTTCATAGAAAATCTGATAGAGAATTTGGATTGCAACCAATTGAAATATATATACGATCAAATAAATATCTTAAGGGGGCAAAATTGACTGTTTATTTTCTAGAAAATCCAGTATACCCTTCAAAAGAAGAGAAGAAAGAAAGAAGAAAAGGTGGAAGAGAAAAAGGTTATTTCACAAAGTTGTAGGATAGAATACATCTTTTTGCTTAGGTTCATTTTATCTTAATTTTTTAGAATGAGTTGACCCATAATGAAGAACAAAGTAGATTCTTAAAATACATATCTACATTTGGAACATTTTATTTCTAAAATAGACTGATATATTTAATTGTTTGAGAAAAAATATATAAATCTATCCTATCTAAGAAAAGAGTAATATGCAAGTTGACCATCACTCCAACATATAAGATGGCTGCCCTTATGTGCTCAAAGATGGCCGCTCTCTGTGGACACAAGATGGACACCACAAGATTGCAAGCAGGGGAGGGCATTTGGGGGGGACCAAGCCTGCAGGGGAGGGCAGTTGGAGGTGACTAGGCCTGCAGGGAGGGGTACCAGGCTTGCATGAAGGGCAGTTAGGGGTGACCAGGCCTACAGGAATAACACTTGGGGATAACTAGGCCTGCAGGGGAAGGCAGTTGGGAGGGACCAGGACTGCAGGGGAAGGTGGTTAGAGGGGAGGGGAGGACCAGGCCTGTAGGAGAGGGCAGTTGGGGTGACCAGGTTAGCAGGGGAGGGCAGTTGAGGGGGATCAGGCCTCCAGGGGAGAGCAGTTGGGGTGACCAGGTCTGCATGGAGGTTAGTTGTAGTGAGGACCAGGCCTGCAGAGGAAGACAGTTGGAGGACACCAAGCCTGCAAGTGAGGACAGTTAGGGGTGATTAAACCTGCAGAGGAGGGGTGACAAGACCGGCAGGGAAAGGCAGTTAGGGACAATTGGGAGGGCAGTGGAGCAGTTAAATATCAATCAGGCTGGCAGGGGAGTGGTTAGGAAATGATCAGGCTGGCAGGCAAGCCAATGGTTGGGAGCTAACAGTCCTGGATTGTGGGACAGTCCGGCAATCAGACATTCCTCAAAGGGTCCCAGATTGGAGAGGGTGCAGGATGGGTCCAGGGAAACCCCCACTTGTACAAATTTCATGCACCAGGCCTCTAGTCCTATCTAATAAAAGAGTAATATGCAAATTGACCATCACTCTAAGACACAATGTGGTCAAAGATGGCGGCACCTATGTGGACACAAGATGGCTACCACAAATGACCTGCAGAGTAGAACAGTTGTGGGCAGTTAATAGTGACCAGGCCAGCAGAGGAGGGCAGTTGTGGGGTCACCAGGCCAGCAGAGGAGGATAGTTTGGGGGGAAGAGGGACCAGGCCTGCAGTGGAGGAGAGTTTGTGGGGGGAGCCCAGGCCTACAGGGGAGGGCAGTTGGGGAGGGACCAGGCCTGCAGGGGAGGGCAGTTGGCAGCAAGCATACCTGCAGGGAGGGCTGTTAGGGGTGACTGGGCCAGCCAGGGAACAGTTATGCATCAATCAGGCTGGCAGGGGAGTGGTTAGGAGGTTATCAGGCTGGCAGACCAAAGCAGTTAGGGGAAATCAGGCAGAGGCAGGTGAGCAGTTAGAAGCCAGCAATTCTAGATTGTGAGAGGGATGTCCAACAGCCCATTTCATGCACCAGGCCTCTAGTGTGTGTGTGTGTGTGTGTGTGTGTGTGTGTGTGTGTGTGTGTATGCCTAAGTGACCAGCCAACCAGCCAACCAGCTTACTGGCTTACTAGCTATGATGTGCACTTACCAACTGAGGCAGGCACTCAACACAGGAGTTGCTGAGCTGTGGTAACTTGGTGGCTGCAGTTCTTTTATATATATATATATATTATTGATTTTTCACAGAGAGGAAGGGAGAGGGATAGAAGGTCAGAAACATCGATGAGAGAGAGACATTGATCAGCCGCCTCCTGCACACCCCACACTGGAGATGTGCCTGCAAGCAAGGTAAATGCCCCCGACCGGAATCTAGTTAAATATAAATTAATACATAAATTAGTATTGGGGAAGCAGCAATTATTTTGGAGTTAGTTCCATCCATTTTTGAATTTGACAACATGAAATTTAAAATAACTTACCATAAATAGAACATTTGACATCTGTTAAGAAAAGAGCAGTGCAAACAACCACCATTATAACAAAGCCAGAAACATCTTTATGAGATGGATTCAATCACATACCAAAAGAGAGGCTCAATCATGAAACAACACGAGAGAAACTGAAGATCAAATCAAGGGTTAGAAAGACACACATGATAAGCATCTATTTAGCCAGCAGTATTGGTGTTGCTCTTGTTCTATACAACTCAGAAGATTTATTGGAGACTAGAGGCCTGATGAATGAAATTCATGCAAGGTCCTTGGCCCAGGCCCTGCCAGCCACCACCATGGCCTGAACCTCTGCCATCTCTACTGTGGCTTTGTAGGGAAGGAAGGACATCTGTTCTAATTAGCATATTACACTTTTATTATTATAAATAAGAAAGGAGATTAGAATGTGCTTAGAGGGACCAACATATGAGCTCAAATGATAATAATACATTGTGAATAGTCATTCATTTTTGGCTTTTTACACTGACAAATTCATATGGTTCATCCTATAAAATAAATTTTATAATGAAACAGATTCAAGAAATTACTATTTTTTCATAAAGTGTAACAAATACATACACAAAACAGTTACCATCTCATTACAAATTACAAAACAAGAGCATTTCAAAAGGAAATATCTAAATTTACCTTTGATCAGTATGCTAGCTTCTTGGGGCCAGCAACTATGTTGGAGCCTCCAAAAAATTCTTCATGCACCGTCTGCATGATAGGCATTAAATATAGACCCTCCGAGCTTTCTTATGGGAAATCATGCACCATTCACTAGTTTTAATTAAATTATTTTTCCTCCTGTGACTCATCTTAAATTTTCCTTTCATTTATTTCTTTCATTAACTCAACCATGCCACTTTAATGTGAATGTATGAACACCGGTCTTAAAAATAACCTCATCATTTTAAATTTATAAGAAAAATATTTGACTATAACTCACTTGAAAAAGCACAAGCTTGACAAAACCGGTTTGGCTCAGTGGATAGAGCATCAGCCTGCGGACTGAAGGGTCCCAGGTTCGATTCTGGTCAAGGGCATGTACCTTGGTTGTGAGCACATCTCCAGTAGGGGATGAGCAGAAGGCAGCTGGTCGATGTTTCTCTCTCATTGATGTTTCTAACTTTCTATCCCTCTCCCTTCCTCTCTGTAAAAAAATCAATAAAATATTTAAAAAAAAAAGAAGAAAAGAAAAAGCCCAAGCTTTATACTCATATCCAACTGGAAGATTCACATTAATGTTTAACACCTATTCATCATAAAACATTTTTATTATGCTTAAATTCAATTATTAATTAAAATTTCAGTAGCATATATCTTGGGAATCTGAAATTCAAGAAACTTAAATTATTTTATGTAAATGCAGTGATGGGAAAAAGAGGTCAGACATAATTTATCACTGTCACAACTAATTATTGTGATTGTTAAAGGAGTAACAAGAAAATCAGGATCATTTTATTTACAAAATATATCAAATAGCAATGTTAATAATCTTAGAGACATGTTTTGATTGTTTCTACCTATTAAAAATAACCCTCTGTTTGTCTTACTCCTGACACCTACCATTCCTTTCACCTTTTCCCTTTCAGCAAAGTTTCTTCAAGGACATGTTCATGTACTGCTTCCAATTTTACTCCTGTCATTTCTATTGAATCCTCCTAAGTCAGACAGTCATTTCTAGCACTTCACAGAAACTACTCCTGTCAAGGCACCCATGCCTTCCACATTACTAAGTTGTGTTTACCTCTGCCAGTGTGTTTGAGATATGATAATGTGTGGGTCCTCCAGGCACTGCTAGCATTATGTGGCTACACCTTTTCAGTGTCTTATTCATCTCTAATAATTAAATGTTGGAATTCAAGACTCAAGACTCAACTGTATCTTTTCCCTCTTCTATCTATAGTCAACTCTTTATGACCTAATATATATGAACAAGGTATATGTTCATATTTTCCAATTGTATGTCTCTAATGCATGCTTATCCCTTGATCTCCAGAGCCAATATTCCAAATTCTCACTCAAAATATCCACACAACATATCTACATTGAGCTCACACTATCTCTCAAATTCCCTAAATGTCCTTTTAATCAGTCATATTTAATTGCAACTCTATGCTAAAGAAAAAAATCTTGTATTAATTTGACTTTACTATCTATCACAGTCCACTTTTAAACAACTAATAAATTGTGTCAAGTTTACTTTCCAATATTTGTAGACTGCAATTACTTATCTCTACACTGCTATCTCTGTGATCCAAGCCACAGATATTGATACCTTGTTTGTTGTGTGAACCTATTTGCTCTTGTCTCATCTTCTATTTACACCTAAAATCAGTCTGTTTTCAATAAAAAGTCTATATTTCTTTTGTTAAAATATAAACCACCCATGTTGCTTCTTTAATCAAAAGCTTCAGTGCTCCCTTATTTTTTGTTGAAATCAAAATTAACATCCTGAGTGGGACCGGCAAGGCCTCTTTCACCCTTCATTACCACTCTTAGTGAATCACTTTTCTCCAGCTCAACTACATCAGGGTAGCACACGAGCTAGCCTCACAGGTCTTCATAAAGGCCAGGCTTATGCCACTGGGATCTTTCCATGTATTATTCTTTTTTTTCCTAGAATATTCAAACATCACCCAGATAGCATCATGGATTACTTATTTGAATCTCCAAGACTATCTTTCAAATATCAGTTTCACAGTAAGGCATCTCCTGACCACCCTCTCCAAAATGTTATATGTCTTTCCCCCACACTTGGTATCCCTCTTCTTTCCTTTCCTCCATATCATCTCACTAATTTTAATTTTATTTTCTTCTCTAGAATTTAATCTATATAAGATGGGTATTTCTATAGTTTTCATTGCCACAATACCCAGGAAGGTTTTTAGCACATAATAGAATGAAAGAAATATTGATTGATTGAATTAGTGATAATCCTTGGTTAGTATTATTATCAATATAAAGAACTTCTAAATAAAAATAATAAGATTGAGTTTACCACAATACAAAAATAAATATTCCATAATGAAAAGCATATTGATCATTTGGTCAATTAATAGACTGAAAATACATTTTAGTTAGTGAAGCAAGTTGATGCAGACATGTTTTGAATAAACAACCTTCCTTATTTTGTTTCAGTACATTTTAGGAAATGCATTCATGCACCATTTGACATTAATAAGTTGTGTAACTAACTTTTCCATTATAATCACCAATGACAAACACTAACAAATTGGGCATACCTGTTTAATTATAATTGCTTTTAACAACAACAAAAAAAAACACATGAAGATACTTGTCTAAGAAAAGAGACAAAATAGTTGTGGTATTTGCCAATTTAAATATTTTATTTTAATGTTTCTTTTTTATTAAAAAATTTAATGTTGACATTATTGCAGACATCCTCCATTTCCCCTTGCCTTTGCCCACCTCCTCCCACTATTTCTCCCCTCTTTTGTCCTTCACTATACTATTGTCTCGGCCCATGAGATATGTATAAGTTTTTTAGCTAATCTCTTCCCTTTCTTTATCTAGTTACCCAGCCATGTTGCTTCTCTACTCAAAATTTTCAGTGGTCCTGCCATTCTGTTCCATGTATCCATGATTTTGGTTCCATTTTGTTAGTTTATTTTGTTCATTAGATTCCACATATAGTGAAATCATAGTATTTGTCTTGCTCTGACTGAATTACTTCACTTAGCATAATACTCTCCAGGTCCCTCCACACTGTCCCAAATGGTAAGAGTTCCTTCTTTGTTATAGCCTTGCAGTAATCCACTGTGTAAATGTCCCATGGTTTTGTTTTGTTTTATCCACTCATCTGTTAATAGGCACTTGGGCTTTTTACAGATCTTGATAATTATAAATGTCTATGAACATAAGGGGACATATATTCTTTCTGATTCATGTTTTAGAATCCTTTTGACATATTCCCAGAAGTGGGGTCTCACAGTCAATATTCACCAATGACATATTTGGAAAGGGATTAATTTCGAAAATGCATAAAGAACTTATACAGCTCAATAGCAGGAATACAAGCAATCCAACTAAAAATGGGCAATAGACCTAAGTAGACACTTCTCCAAAGAGAATATAGAGAAGGCCGAAAGGTAGGAATAAATGCTAAAGTTCACTATCACCACAGAGATTCAAATGAAGATTTCAAATCTGTATCATCTCACACCTGACAGAGTGGCTAGTATCAATAAACAAAAAAACAAATGTTAGTAAGGATATGGAAAAAAGGGAACCCTAGTATATTGCTGGTATGAATGCAGATTGGTATAGTCACTGTGAAAAACAGTATGGAGTTTGCAAAAAATTAAAAATAGAATTGCTAATTTAAAATATTTACATATGTTTTTAGAGTTAAAAGTTAAATTAAAACTTCTTAGTAGTTTTCTAATATTTTAACTCCAATAAACCATGTATTGTTTTGGGGCTGAGAACTTATGACTTCATAGGTTCAAAAGATTTTAAAGAAATTTAATAATGACAAAATACTTTGAAAGTAACCCTAATCTTTAATTTTGATATCATATAATAGAGTGATACCTTTATAAATTGGAAATCAAATTGAAGTATTTTACCCTGAATCTCATTGAAATTCTGAGGGCACAAGTTTTATTTTCAAATTCATATTCAAAGTAAATTTTATGTTTGTGAGAAGTGGTAATTAAAAATTATAAAAGAAACTTTGCTTGGGAGAATCCAAGATGGCGGCATAGGTAAACACCTATACTGCTGCCTCGCACAACAGTTTCAAAGCTACAACTAAAAGACAGAACGGACATCATCCAGAACCACAGGAAACCTGGCTGAGTGGAAGTTCTACAACTAGAGGGAAAGAGAGGGGCTCACGGAGACCCAGAGGAGCTGCAAAAAGCTGAGGTACGGAGACGCGCGCTGAGAGAGCGGGTACCAGAGTACCTGGCTGGCTTTCTCTGGCGGGAGGGAAACGGAGACTCCCAACGGCATTGAACCCCTTATCTTACGACACTAAACCCCAGATCCAGCCGAAACTCATACGGCGGGAGTTTGGACTGTGAAAAGGGAGAGGTGCATGGAAATTTAGGGGAGTTGCAAAGGATCGGAGGTCTGGTCGCGCACGGCACCACGCACGGAGGACGGATTGCTGATTGTGCCCCTGGCTTTCGCGAGTGGGCGGGAGACAGACCCTCCCAACTGCGCCACTTCTGAGTCCACTGGGCCCCTGTTTTGGGCGAAACCCTGGGGACCTAGACTCGTGTGGTCCTGGTTCGCAGGGGAGCCGGAAAGGCAGCGGTTGGAGGCACTGCGGGTGTGCGCGCACAAGGACTGCTCCAGCCATTACCCAGTCACGTGAGACTCAGAGGCCGTGGAGGGCGGGGCCGACTGGAAGGCAAGGCGGTCCCTTAAGCCCTGAGACTCCACCCTCCCAAGCTCAGCAGAGGCTTCTGCGGCTGAATCCAGCACAGAAGTTTCCCCGGCACAGTGAAAATGCCGAGACAAGGGAAGGGATTACAAGCAAAAGAAATGGAGGAAAAAAAACGACTGGATATAGAGTTCAAAACCACGCTTATAAGGTTTTGCAAGAATATGCTAGAAAAGATGAATAAATTTAGTGAGACCCAAGAGAAGATGATAAAGACACTGACTGAAATGAAAACTATTATGCAGAGTACTAACAGCAGACTAGAGAAAGGCAAGGATCAAGTCAAAAATTTGAAATATAAAGAAGCAGAAAACATTCAACTGAAAAAGCAAGAAGAGAAAAGAATCCAAAAATGTGAAGATAATGTAAGGAGCCTCTGGGACAGCTTCAAGCGTACCAACATCAGAATTGTGGGGGTGCCAGAAGAAGAGAGAGAGCAAGATACTGAAAACCTGTTTAAAGAAATAATGACTGAAAACTTCCCACATCTGGTAAAAGAAATAGACTTACAAGTCGAGGAAGCACACAGAACCCCAAAGAAAAGGAACCCAAAGAGGACTACACCAAGACACATCATAATTAAAATGCCAAGAGCAAAAGAGAAAGAGAGAATATTAAAAGCAGCAAGAGAAAAACACTTTATTACCTACAAGGGAGCACCCATACGACTGTCAGCTGATTTCTCAACAGAAACGATGCAGGCCAGATGGGAGTGGCAAGAAATATTCAACGTGATGAACAACAAGAACCTACAACCAAGAATAATCTATCCAGCAAAGCTATTCAGAATTGAAGGGCAGATAAAGACCTTCACAGAGAAGAAAAAGCTAAAGGAGTTCATCAACTCCAAACCAGTATTGTATGAAATGCTGAAAGGTACCCTTTTAGAAGAGGAAGAAGAAAAAGGTAAAAGACAAAAAATTATGAACAACAAATACACATCTGTCAACAAGTGAATCTAAAAGTTAAGTGAATTAAAAATCTGATCAACAGAATAAACTGGTGAATATAATAGAATCAGGAGCACAGAAAGGGAGTAGACTGATAATTCTCAGGAGGACACAAATCATAAAGCATCAAACAGACTGTGAAATTATAGCAGAAAGATTAAAGTTAGGTGAGGTAAATAAGTGATCAATCAAAGGACTTGTATGCATGCTTTTAAACATAACCAATGATCACAGACACTGGGGGGTCGGGGTATGCCTGGGAGGGAGGGGGGCTATGGGGAGATATGTATAAAAATTAATAAAAATTAATTTAAAAAAAAAAGAAACTTTGCTTAATAAAATTGTGTAAGTAAGCCCAGAGGTTGTGGCTCAGTGGTTGAGCATTGACCCATGAACCTGGATGTCACAGTTCAATTCCCAAGTAAGACCACATGCCAGAATTGATCCTCAATAGAGGGTGGGTAGGAGACATCCAATCAATGATTATCTCTCATTATTCATGTTTCTATCTCTCTGTCTCCCTTCCATTCTATAAAATCAATAAAAAAATTGTGTAAGTAAGAGAGCACCTGGAATTTGTTGATTTGTTGTGTGTAACCTTAAAGCACATGATATTTAATAATTTTAGTAGAAACACTGTAATAAAGTTCTTCTTTTCAATTGCATAACTCATTGAGTCACCATGATTTTATAAAAACATATTTCACATTTTAAAAAATGTTTCCAGATTATAAAGATAGGCTCTTATATTAGCTAAAGATTCCTATTTAGTTTGTCTACTCAAGGTTCTGAAATTCAAATGCAAATGCTAATTAATCATCTATGTATTGTATATGCTTGAAGCAGTTCTTTAATTTGGCTCCTTATGGAGTCATAAATAGATTATACAGACCATATATATAGAATTTTATAACATGTAATCCTATCTAATAAAAAGAGTAATATACAAATTAACCATCACTCCACTACAGCCACAAGCCATGCTCACCAGCAAATAAGAAGCAAGTATGCAAATTAACCCAACCAAGATGGCTATGGCCACGGAGCAAGCAGGAGGTTTGGGTTTCCCCATCAATGGAGGAAGCCAACTTTTGGTACAACCTGGCCTGTCTCCACTCAAGGCTACAAAGTTTCAATTATAAAAGATAAATAAATCCCAACAAAAATGGCAGCAGCAACAGAGCTGGAGAGAGCAGGATGCTTGAGTTGCCCCTGGTAATGGAGGAAGCCAAGCTTTCCTTACACCTTTGCCTGCCTTGGGCTCCACTTAAGGCTACAAAGTTTCAATTATAGAAGATAAATAAATCCCAGATACCAAGGCATCCACTTGGATTGCCTGGGAGCATGGCTAGTCTCCAAACCATCACAGACCCCTCACTCAAGTTGCTCCATGCTCCAAAGGAACCCACACCCTGATCCAGGAGACTCTTCAGGGCAAACCTGATGGATCCCACCTGTGTAACAGGCCTCTATCCTATCTAATAAAAGAGTAATATGCAAATCAACTATCACTCCAACACACAAGATGGCTGCCCCATATTGTCAAAGATAGCTGCCCCCATGTGGCCATAAGATGGTTGCCACAAGATAGTCAGCAGGGTAGGGTAGTTGGAAGGGCCCAGGCCTGCAGGGTAGAGCAGTTGGGGGAGCCCAGGCCTGTAGGGGAGAGCAGTTGTGGGGGATCAGGCCTGTAAGACAGGGCAGTTAGGGGTAATCAGGCCTGCAGGGAAGGGCAGTTAGGGGTGACCAGGTCTGCAAGGAAGGGCAGTCAGGGACAAACAGGCTGGCAGGGGAGCAGTGATGCATCAATCAGGATGGCAAGAGAATGGTTAGTGGGTGATCAGGTTGGCAGGCAGAAGCGAATAGGGGCAATCAGGAAGGCAGGAAAGTGAGCAGTTGTCAGCAGTTGGACATTCCTCAAGGAGTCCCAGATTGGAGATGGTACAGGCTGGTCTGAGGGACATTCCCCTCTGTGCACAAATTTTGTGCACCGAGCAAATATTATATTATAAAATACTTAAATTCATAAAGTCTGATTTTATCTCTCTGTTACCACATGTTTTAAAATTATTTGTTTGAATTTTTCCATACTGTTGGAAACTTAAAGATGTATAGCTTAAAGTCCAGGCCATCTGGTATTTATAAAATTAACTACAGGGATTGATAAAGGCACCTTAAATGGATAGTCAGTTGCACAGAACTTGAAACAGACTCAAGGAACACATGATGAAGAGGAAATAATGTTGTGCATAAGGAAATACGTGGGGTAAAAAGGAAAGAGGGATTTTACTATGGGGGTTCCAAATATAAAGCTATAAGGACATAGGATGTCAGCCATCCTTGGAACTTATGCTGATTCTTACCTCAGAAACTCTAACCTTTTGGATGAATAGTAATGTTATTTTCCCGAGGAACATTGGGATTCTTGCAATGGATTTATATCTTAAAATCAAGTAAACACAACACTGTACAAGTTTTATTTCCTACAGTAAAATGTTTGAAATACTGATAGTCTATTTAGTTTCATTTACTAGAGTCCTCAAATCTGTTTTTCTATATTTCATCAATTTTTGTAAAACAGAGATATAATATTAAGTTTAAAGTCTTTGGAAATTCTGACAGGAGAATTCCCTTGAAAAAATGAAAAAAAAAATACTACTTCTATCTCAAAAGTTTTAATGTCTTGAAACTATTGTGTTATACTATAACTAGAGGCCCAGTGCACAAAAATTGTGCATGGAGGTGTCCCTCAGTCTAGCCTGCACCTTCTCCAATCTGGGCCCCCTCTGGGGATGTCTGAATGTCAGTTTAGGATTGTGGACATCCCTCTCACAACCTGAGACTGTTAGCTCCTAACTACTCACCTGCCTGCCTTCCTGCCTGATTTCTCCTAACTACTTTACCTGCCAACCTGATAACCCCCTAACTGCTCCCCTGCTGGCCTGATTGATACCTAACTGCTCCCCTGCCTGTATAATCATTCCCAACTGCCCTCCTTTGCTGGCCCAATCAACCCCAACAGTCTTCCTCTGAAGGGCTGAGGGGACGGGGTGGCCTGAGGCTAGATGAAGCAGGGCTGAGTGGACTGGGGGACTCCAGCTGGATGAGGCAGGGCTGACGGCACAGTGCATCACTATCTTGTGGCTATGTGCACTGCCATCTTGTGAGGTTGTGAGAGTCAATTAGCATATTCTCTATTTATTAGATAGGATCTTCACTCTGTGACAAAAACTTCTTTCCAACTCATTCTTAAAGATCTAGATTGGCACCTAACAGTTGAGAGTTATAATTATGTTGTTTGAACAACTGCTTTGATCAACATACCTTATTAATTTAATTTTATTTATAAAAGTCAAAGAAAAATAAGTTCTTAATAAGGAATCATTATGAATATGCATGAAATAACTAGGAGTAGGGAGGAAATTGATCTATTTATTTTTTCATCTTCACCATTTTTCTAATATTTCATATAAAACAGACCTTTAGGTTGACAGGCAGTATTGGTTGTATGAGCTCAATTGATTGGAAGACTTTTATTAACACAGGGAAGCATAATATTACAAAAACAATTCTAGGCTTATTATTGCAAATGTTCTGCTATGAATGAGCCAATTTTTGCCTAATAAATATTTATTCTCTTCCATTACATGGAAGAATTTTTAGCAGGACAAAAGAAAGATGAATGAAGATGTGTTGGCTTTAAATGCTTTGGGATACTTGAATTGAGAGGAGTTGAGTAAAAGGAAATATAGACAGTTTCCTATATATCCTATAATTAGTCATGTTGCTGTTTGCCTGTGTGCCCTCTTCCCCTTCCTTAATATCAACAGGCACTTTATTCAGAGATTGAGACTTTTCTCTTTTCTTCCATTTTAAAACCATTGTTCAACTGAAATAAGGGCTTCCTTTGTCATGGTCCTTTCTTTTCTTATATTAGTCAATGAGGTTGAAAATAATTATCTACATTTAACTAATCAAAGATGGACATGCATTTCCATGGTTTAATATAGCATGTCTCATAACTGCCCACAGATCATGATAACCTGAGTATCCTATAATTTTAATTAGAATAAAATTTTAATGAAAAACCTATCTCTCCAACTCATTCTGATCCCAATGAAAATCTCAGCTAAACTGTATGTGGAAATGGAGGAGTTTTCTTGGAAAAATGCTTTTGAAATAGAAAATACATAAAAGGAAGAAATCATAGTTTGTCAAGACAATAGAATCAGGTGTGCAGCTAATTTGCAAACACAAGTGGCAAAGCCATGGCCATTAGGGCAGTGTGGGATGGTATCATTCATATTCCTGCCAGCTGTTTGGAGGAGTGAATAACATTTCAGATGCCTATATTTTTATGAACACATAATGAATACTATGGAATTAGAATATAAGGTTATTTTTGCTAAAAAAAGATAAACAAATAAGATGATTAACAGACAGAAACTTTTTTTCCAGAATTGAAACAATAACTAGCCTACTAACATGTGACTTGAAGTTAGGTTATTGAAGAGGATTGTATTATATAGAG
Source organism: Lasiurus cinereus (assembly GCA_011751065.1). NCBI lineage: Eukaryota > Metazoa > Chordata > Mammalia > Chiroptera > Vespertilionidae > Lasiurus > Lasiurus cinereus. Next base: position 2,134,485 of record JAAGEH010000049.1, read on the forward strand.
AGAGCAACACGATCAGTCACTGAGATTCTGCTACTGTTGGAACCCTAATCTTTGAAATTGGGTGTTGAATAGATGTTATTACCCCCATTTTACAAAGCATAAACCTGTAGTTCATATGGTGTACTACTTGTCAAATATTAAATTTTAAAAAGCAATAGATCTAGAATGTAAAATAGACCTTGCTGGCTACAAATATAGTAGTTAAGAAATTAATGATCAAAGTTTATAATTTGCCCAATATTCCCATGCTTATTAATTAAAGGTCAATGTGACCTCTGTTAGAGTTACTTCTGTTTTTAGTGCCTTAATTAAAGATCCAGCTGTGTGATGTTTAGTGAATCACAACAATTGAATCTCAGTTTCTTTTCATGTACAATATGGGCTTTCCAGATTGGAGATAGGAATGTGTACCTTCCAATTACACTTTACCTATTAAATATAAAGAAAGAAGGTAATTGTGAAACAATTTTTTAGAGTCTAAAAAATGAAATTGTAAGTTAAAATGACCAAGACAGAGTGTTATAAGAAAGAACTTAGGGAATATATTTTTCTGAGGCCTCCCTAAAAATTGTATTAGATAACATGATACATAAAACACCCAAAACTAGAAAAACACTGGCATAAGAACAGGTGAGCATTCATTACATAATTACCTGCAGATCTAAGATTAAGTGGGCTTATAAAGGACAGTATATTATATCTAATTACTATATGATAAAAATGTAAATATGTTAAATTTATAAACTAGAGTGGGAGTGGGAAGAGCATATAATCAGTAAGATATGTAGTGATAGCATTAATAATATTTTTTTAAGGTTGTTGTATTAGTATTATTAGCTAAAACAAATGAGTAATGATTCTGCCATACTCCACATCCTTGAAAATGAACTGTGTATAAAAAAATATAATATAGAAATGAACTAAAATTTTGTGGTCCCTATATTAGCATGGGAAGTCTAAATCAGAGACATTTTATCTTAAAGTGTGTGCGTGTGTGTGTGTGTGTGTGTGTGTGTGTATGTGTGTGTTGATCATGGATCTGATCATTGAAAACTCATACTAGTACATGTAAAGGCTATCTCAATAGCAATAATCATTCTTAGTGCCAATAAATGCCAATTTCACTCAAAGCAAACAGCATGTGGAAGAGTTTCCCTACACAAATGCCTGGAAAAACAATATGCAAGAGGAGGCTAAAATATATTTCATCATACCAAATAAAAATAAAGCTATCAAAGACTACTGTAAACATGAGAAAAAAAAAGACACCTATTATGAAGGGCTTCTGGTGGTAAGAGAGCTCTAATTAAAAACAAACGAATAGAGTATAACAGCCATTTCTGCACAGAGACCTCTCATAAGAACTGAACTTTGCAGAAGAGAGGATACTGAACTACCTGCCTCTGCACTGAACTACCTGCCTGCACTGTTTCTGCCAGCTGAGTCATCCTTATAAAGGAGTGTCTAGAATTCTATTTCAACCAATAGGACTAAGGCTTTCCCCATCTAAATGGAGCTGTGTAGCTCTGGCCAATCAGAAGGGCTCTATTCTGACCAATCAGGACAGTGCCTTTTAGACCAACCAAACAGCAAGGATCTGGAGTTCTTATTTGCATGAGGACAGACCAATCAGGGACCAGAGGCAGGGAATTCTGTCTCTATAAGCCAGCTCCCTTGTTGCTCTGGGAACATACTTTCCCTTTCCAAGGAAGACTGGGGTGTGTATCTCCCTGGCTTAGCTGGAATATGGAAGATGTCCCCCAGAGCAGAGGATGCAGACTAGTGGAAAGCCGACTTTCATGGAGCTGACAGACCATGGAGGAGCTTTCTAGTTGTGCTGTTGTCACAACAATGCTCTATCACAATTAAGCTGTTTTGAATTTAATAAAGCTTCCTTCTTCACTATTGGCATTGAATTAGTGCCATCTACCACCAATTAACACTATTGAAGTCATTTCAAAATACACAAAAACAATTTTTTCAGGTCCTACTGTCCATTGATGCGAAAACTTGAGGTACAAATAAGATAATAATTTCAGAGAATTGAAACTTTTAAGTATGTTTTAAACCATAAATTCTTTATGTGCCTAAAAATTTTCTCATTTTTAGAGAGTGTTAGAGGTCAAAACAACCATTTTTAAAAATACTTGAGCGTGTATTCTAAATTTTCTTTACTGTTTAAGGTATTCCATATATATCCTTATTCCCCTTTTGCCCTCCTACTACTCTACTCATGCCCTCACCCCGCTGGTGTTTCTGGCCATTGGTTATGTTTATATGCATGCTTACAAGTCCTTTGGTTGAGCTCTCCCTTTTACCCCCACAATGTATCACAGGGAACTAGAGAGAGAAAAGTGTCTCCTTATAAAAATGTTTCTACTAATGAATGGGAAACAATGTTAAAATGAGAATATACTTAATTTGTAATCTTGGATAATTTTAATGGACTGTGTGGGAATCATCAGTAGTAACTTCACACACACACAAAAAAGGAGACAATTAGACACTGTGTATCTCATGATAAGAGGAACACACATTTTATAGTCTTGCTAAGGAGATTGACCCTGAAATAGCTAAAGCATCAGAATAGAGCTGTACGGGAAATACAAAACACAGAAGTAGCTGAACCACACCATGGATATGCAATCAGCAAAATCTAGACCTGAGAAACTTTACAGATCAAATTACCTTGGTTCTTTAATAGATAAGTTATAAGATAAATGAAAACATAGAAAAGATAGAAGAGAGCTTGTGGAATAAACATGTTTTAAGTAAAATATGATAAGACTAAACTATGTGCTTATGTATGTACTCAGAGTTACTAAAGCTATAGAAACAGCAAAATCATTACAATAGAAATTAAATAGTGGTTAATTTATGGGGATGGATTAATAATCTGGATGGAGCACATGAAGTATCTTAAGAGATAGCTGTCAGATTTCTTAATTTGTGTGATAGCTGCACAATGGGCTTTTCTGTATTTGTGTTTTATCTATACTAATAAAAGCCTAGGTGGCATCTTGCCCCCATGCCATCACAAGATGTCCAACTCATGTCATAACAAGATCAGGGGAGGGCAGTTGGGGTCCATTAGGTCTGCAGGGGAGGGTAGTTGCAGGTGATTGAACTGGTAGGGGAGCAGTTAGGCATCAATCAGGCCAGGAGAGGAGCAGTTAGCAGGTGATCAGGCTGGCAGGCAGGTGAGTGGTTAGGAGCCAGCAGTCCCAGATTGTGAGAGGGATGTCTGACTGCCGGTTTAGGCCCACAGGGATTGGGACTAAACCGGCAGTCAGACATCCACCAATGGGACCTAGATTGGAGAGGGTTCAGACTGGGCTGAGGGACACCCCTTCAGTACACAAGTTTAATGCAGTGGGCCTCTAGTTTTATAATAAAAATATTTAAAAAGTGAAAATATCACTTCTCATTTATTCTCATTTAAGTGTTTCAATATGTGGGTCAAAAAGATTATACAGTGTATAGCTATGATAACAGTTTTAATCTGTAGGAGTTTCTTATACACTGCATTTTCAAGCAGTGCTATAATTGTGGTTTCTATCATTACTGTGATTATGTTTACAAAGAATGAGGATCATTGATTAAACATTTATTTAATGTTTTTCAGGTTCCAGCAGTAATATAAAAATGAGAAAAATATAGATCTATTCCCAAAAGTTCATTGTCTAATGGGGAGAAAATAAAAATAAATCTACAATGAAAATATGTGACAATGACTAGCTAAGTGTTTATCAAGCATATTTCCTCTATGATGTGAACTATTTCCCAACTGCCTTTAATTTGAATTAATGTGCATAGGCTCCATGTAATCAATATAAACAGAAAATTGACTGTCCCTCTTTCACAAATGGACTAAAGAACCTCTACATGCAAAACTTTAGTACTCTCTCCCTCCTCCCACAAATGTGGAAGTCAGAGTCACAAGTCATTAGGAGGCTGGTTTCCAAATTATAACTTAAGGCAGAACCAAATTTCTACCAAGAAAACTTATTTTCATCCTGGCCAGGTAGCTGAGTGGGTTAGAGCATTGTCCCGTATGCCAATGGCGTGGCTTCAATCTCCAGTCAGGGCACATACAAGAAGCAACCAATGAATGCATAAATAAGTAAAATAAAAAAAACTGATCCCCTTCTTTCCCCTTCTCTTTTCTCCTTTATTTTTAAAAATCAATCAATATTTTTTTAAAGGAACACTTAAATAAACTACCATTTTGCTAAGTCACAGATGGTTAGGCTATATATGTTATAGTACCTAGCATAATCATAACAAATATATATATTGAAATTTAAGTGGGGTTACACCAGAGAAAGCCTTAGCTGTGAAACTTTGTGGTAGAGTGGCAGGAAAACCAACATCAGAGGTGAAAAAGGTGGAATCTCTTGTTACAAAGTTGCAGAAAACTTAGTAACCTGAGAAAGCAAGCCAATGTCTACTGAGGCTGTGCTTTAGCACAAGTGTTTGGAAAACAAGCTTTTAGTTGGAAAATTGGTGACTTAATTGGTTGCATTTAGGAAGATATGAGAAACAAGACATGAGCTTTAAAAATTGATTGGTTCAAGAGCAGAAATAAAAATTAATAGAGAGCCTTAACCAGTTAACTGACATGCACCCAAAACAGAAACCATCCCCACATGCTACTACTATATTTTGAATTTAATTTAAAAAATCAATTTGTAATGAATGATATAGAAATAAATATATTACTCACAATTCAAGTGTTCTTTAATATTTTCAGCAGAAAATTCTCATGAAAAATTATTTTAATGTTGTCCAGGGATGCCACTTAGGAAAATATATATATTTTCATAGATTCATGTGGCATATAGGCAAGATCTGCCACTCTCATCTATAGACACTTATGGTGTACAATGGGTTAAATGTGGGATCATAACTGGTTGTAAAAGGCAAATGGTACTAGATATAAAACTGAAAAATAAGAGTAAAAATAACCTTTAAGGAACAAAGTTCACTTGAAAGACCTAAACATGGTGCAAATAATAGTCTTTTGATAACATCACCCAAACCAGATAGGCCCCAAACAGATTTTGCTAAAGAGGGTATAGAGGAGCCAGAGAATGTGAAAAATCCTATCTAATAAAAGAGTAATATGCATATTGAACAACACTGCAACACACAAGATGGCTGCCACATGTGGTCACAGACGGCTGCCCCCATGTAAACACCAGATGGCTTCCACAAGATGGCCAGCAAGGGAGAGCAATTGAGAGAGTCCAGACCTGCAAGAGAGGGCAGTTGTAGGTGATCAGGCCAGCAGGGAAGGGAAGTTAGGGATGATCAGGCCTGCAAGGGAGGGCAGTTGGGGAGGACCAGGCCTGCAGAGGAGGAAAGTTAGGGGAGGCAGGCCTGCAGGGGAGGACATTTAGGGGCAATTGGGTCAGCAGGGGAGCAGTTGGGTGTCAATCAGGCTGACAAAGGAGTGGTTAGGGGGTGATCAGGCTGGCAGGCAGAAGTGGTTAGAGGCAATCAGGCAGGCGAGCAGTTAGGAGCCAGCAGTCCTAGATTGTGAGAGGGATATCCCAGATTGGAGACAGTATAGGCTGGCTGAGGGACACCCCCACCCATGCATGAATTTTGTGCACTGGGCCTCTAGTTATATATAAAGAAATAAAGATGAACCTGGCCTGTGTGATCAATGGTTAGAGTGTCAGATCATACACTGAAAGGTTTTCAAATACAGTTGTCATGAGCTTAAAAACATGCAGTTGTGTGTAGTTTCCAAATACAGTTGTGGTGAGTTGAAAAACATATTCCACAAGGGATCTGAGAAAGCCTTTAGTAAATTTAACATTATGTACAAAAAATAATAATAAACAGATAGTATATAAATATTAATCCTGAATGATACCAGGAATAAGAGGAAGGTAATATAATTATTTTGTTATTATTAGTTACTCATACTACCTATGAACAAGTATAGTTTTACTTGAAGGAAATTAGATAGTTTTATATGTGTATTGTAAAGTCTTGGGCAAACAGTCAAAAAAAAAAAACAAAGAGGAGAAAAGCAACACAACTAATTTGCTAAGAAAAGACAAAAATAGAATAATATAACATGCTCAATTACAATCACAAATGTAGAATAATAATAGAAGACAAAAATAGAAACAATGAACAGGAGAAAAATAGAAAATTAAAAGAAATAGTAGAGACCCAGTACATGAAATTCATGCATGGGTATGTGTGTATGTGTGTCCCTCAGCCCAGCCTGCACCCTTTTCAATATGGGACCCCTTGAGGGAAGTCCGACTGCCCATTTATACCCAATCGCACTGGACATCCCTCTCACAATCCAGGACTGCTGGCTCCCAATCACTTGCCTGTCTGTCTGCCTGATTATCCCCTACCCCTAACCACTACCCTGCCAATCTGATGGATGCCTAACTGCTCCTTTGCCATCTAAATTGCCCCCAACTGCTCTCCCCTGCCAGCCTGCTCACCTCCTAACTGCCCTCCCCTGCAGGTCTGGTTTCCCTAACAGCCTTCCCTTGCCAGCCTGGTCACCCCTAACTGCCCTCCCCTGCTGGTCTGGTCACCTGCAACTGCCCTCCCCTGCAGAGAGGCCTGGTCCCCCCAACTGCATTCCCCTGCAGGCCTGGTCACCTCCAACTGTTTCCCCTGCAAGCCTGTTTGTCTCTAACTTCCCTCACTCCCTACCTGGTCCCTAACAACTGACTTTTGTTGGAGGCTGGTTTCCCCCAAGTGCTTTCCCCTGCTAACCTGATTGCCAAACACTGCCCTACCTTGCTAGCTATCATATGGTGGCCATCTTGTTTCCATATTGGGGTGGCCATCTTGTGTGTTGGAGTGATGATAAATTTGCATATTACCTCTTTATTATATAGGATGGTATATATTAATGCAATTATATCAATAATTACTTTGAATGTCAATGGGTTAAATGCAGTCCTTCAAAGACAGAGATTATCAAAGTAGATAAAAAATAAAATAAAAGCTAGCTCTGGCAAGGCAAATCAGTTGGTTATAGTGTTATTCAGACATAAAGATTGTGAGTTTGATAATCAATCAGAGAACAAGAATCAACCAATGAATGCATAAAAAAGTGGAACAAGAAATCAGTGAATCAATGTTTTTTCTTTATCTCTTTCTCTACTCTCAAATCAATAATCATGACAAAGACCAGTTATATGTTGTTCAAAATAAACCCACTTTAAATTTAAAAGTACAATTAAAATTAAAATAATTATTTGGAGAAAATTATACTATGATAACCCAAATTAGAAGAAATCAAGAGGGGAAGGCAAAATGGCAGCGGAATAGACATGTGTCTGGAGCTTTGTCACTGGGCAGAGGAAGAGAGAGCAGCTGAGAGTCGCACTGGGAGTCTTTGTTGGCAAGTTAAGAGTCAGTTATCTTCCAGGAGAAGGTGGGGGTCTGCTGCACGGGGCTCTCCTGGCCAGGCAGCCCCACTGCCACAAGGTTTTTGTTGGCTGGAGCCACCAGCACAAACGTGGAGACTGCGCCATCTTGCAAAGGGAGGTGGATGTTTGCAGCGGTCTGAAAGCGGTGGCTAAAACACCCACCAAACAGTCGGGGACCCAGAACAACGCTCTCCAAATGGTGCAGACACGCAGGCAGTGGATTCAGATATCCACATGGCACACAGAAAGGTCAGATTTCACCTGGGATCAGGTGAGGTCACCTGCCCCTCAGAACAGAGACACTCACACTGTGGGAAAGCTGCCTCTGGAGAGGTCCGCGGAGGTGGAGCAGGTCGTGATTCCTAAGTGTGTAGGCAAACTCTCCAAGCTGTTGACAGAGGGGAGCTCTGGAAAACGACTCATTTTTTTATTTGAGGCACAGGGACAGCCTGGGAGTTACTACAGTGTCCCGGCTGCAAAATCCTCACAAACCGTTTTGAGAACCACAAAGTAGCAGGATCTGAGCACAGCCTAGAGAGGTCCTGTGCTTTGTCTCAGAGATCAATTCCGAAACACTGCCACCCAGTGGATGACGCACAAATTGACTCTCACATAAACACAAAAGAATAGAGAGATTAAAACACCAACAGTGGAACACAGGAAACTGCAATACCTTCCCTACTGGGAAACAGGAATGCCAAGCAGAATAATAGTGGAAGTGAAGGACCATTCTATTTTTTTTTCTTTTTCTCTTTTTTAATATTTTTAATTTTTCATTTTTACATATTTTAATTAAAAGACTATTTTTTTCTTTCAGCCTCAATTGATTTTACCTTTTTAAACATTACATTTTTGTTTTCAACTAGTAATATTACTACTAGTATTTTAACTTTTTGGGAAAAAAAAGTGTCATTTTGTTTTCTTTATTTTACTTCAGGATTAGAGATCAACATTCTATTTTCATCTTTCCTTTAGCATAATTTTACTCAAACTCAACTCTACCTTTATGCCAACACTTTCCTCCTAACTTTCCCCATTTTTTTGTCTTGTTTCTCTTTCCCTTTTTCAACTTTAGATTCTAACTATTCTTTCTCTTTACCTGGATAAATTTCACCCCACTTATATATCTAATTTCAAATCCCCTACTACAAGTCCATACAAACCTCTCTCTTCTTGTCTTCACTAGTCAAAAAGTTGGTTTTTTTCTCTGTCCTTTTATTGATATTTGCCTGAAGAGTGATTATATCGATTTTTTGAACTTTTTTGTGAGATTGTTTTAGCTTATTCTACTTGTTTTATTTTGTTTTTTCATTGCTTTGTTTTTTACCTCACTTTTCCCTTGCCTCCCTCAATACCAGTTGTTATTTGCAGTATGTATTAATCTCTAGGTACTGGTTGCTGGCCTTTATTGGGATTAGTGACTGTTCTACTGGAGTTTTCTCCTGACATCTATATGTTATTCCTGTTTTCTCTCTTATCCGCTTTCTTTCTCTCTGACTTTGTTTCTCTTTCTCTTTTCTTTTTCTTCTTCTCCTTTTTTTATATTATTTTATTTTATTTTTAGTTCATTTATTTATTTATTTTTTCTCCATCTCCCAATTGATTTAGGCACTTCTTTACTTTCTTTTTCCCTCATTTTCCTCTTCTTCTTTCTCAACTTACCCCTAATTTCTCTTTCATTGGTGGTAACCTTATTGGTATTATTAACATCGTCAATACATTTCTGTTCATTGCCTTGTGTGCAGTACCGGCTCGTGTTGTAGTTTGTGCCTTTGAATCAACATAGGAGAGAGAACTACATAACCAGACACCCGGAGAAGAAAGACCATGGGTAGAAGAAGAAACAGCCCGCATACAACAGATAAGCAGGTATCACCAGAAAAGGAAGTAAAAGAAATAGAAGGAGAAATAAGCCTGCCAGAGAAAGAGTTCAGAGAAATGATCATAAGGTGGATGAAAACAATGGAAGACAAAATCGACAATATGAGTAAGAGCCAAGAGGAAAAGAAGAAGAAGCAAGAAGAAATGACAAATAAATAAAAAAATGAAAACACTGCTTTAAAGAACTCAATAGAAAGCATCAGAAGTAGACTAGAAGAAGCAGAGGACCGCATCATTGAGCTAAAAGACACGGTAGGAAAAAATATCCAAGTACAGCAGCTTCTAGAAAAAAAAATTAAAAATAAAGAGGCGAGCCTAAGGGAACTTTGGAATAACACGAAAAATAACCAACATCCGCATAATTGTGGTTCCAGAAATAGTGGAAAACGAACAAGGATTAGAGAACCTGTTTGAAGAAATAAGGACACAAAATTTCCCCAGTATAGGAAATAAAAAACCCACACAAATCCAAGAAGCTCACAGAGTCCCAAGCAAAATGAACCCCAACAAACCGATACCAAGGCACATTATAATTAAATTGGCAAACACCGAGGACAAAGTAGGAATCTTAAAAGCAGCCAGAGAGAAGAAGAAAGTTACCTACAAAGGAACACTCATAAGACTAGCTACTGATTTTTCAACAGAAACTCATAAGGCCAGAAGACAATGGAATGAAATGTACAAAGTCATGCAAAGGAAGGGTCTGAATCCAAGAATACTGTACCCTGCAAGGCTTTCAATCAAAATTGAAGGTGAAATCAGAAGCTTCACAGACAAAAAAGGACTTAGGGAATATATTACCACCAAACCAGCAATGCAGGAAATGTTAAAGGGTCTGCTGTAATAAAAATAAATCGGAAGCGAAGAAGGAACTTTGGGCTAAAGACTAAAAATGGTGACACATAAACACCTATCAATAATAACTTTAAATGTAAATGGATTAAATGCTCCGATCAAGAGACATAGGGTAATCTATTGCATAAGAAAACATGATCCACATATCTGCTGTCTACAAAAAACCCACCTCAGGAAAAGAAATACACACAGATTCCGGGTGAAGGGATGGAAGATGGTATTTCAGGCAAAAGGAAATGAAAAAAAGCTGGGGTTGCAATACTTATAGCTGACAAATTAGATGTCAAAGTGAAGGACATAACAAGAGATAAAGAAGACCACTTCATAATACTAAAGGGAACAATCCAACAAGAAGAAATAACTCTGATAAACATGTATGCACCTAATCAAGGAGCACCTAAATACATTAAAAAAAAAACTCTTGGAGGGTATTAAGGGAGAGATTGACAACAAAAAATCATAGTAGAAGACCTTAATACCCCACTATTACCACTGGACAAATCCTCTAAACAAAAAATCAGCAAAGAAACATCAATCCTAAATGACTCCCTACACCAGATGGAATTAATTGACATCTTCAGAACATTTCACCCCAAAGCCACAGAATATACATTCTTCTCCAGTGCACATGGGTCATTTTCAAAGATATATAATATGTTGGGTCAAAAGAAAAGTCTCTTCAAATTCAAGAAGATCGAAATTATATCAAGCATTTTCTCAGACAACAGTGGCATAAAACTGGAAATCAACTATAATAAAAACAACAGAAAGAAATCAAACACATGGATACTAAACAGCATGCTATTAAACAATGACTGGGTAACGAGCAAGATCAAGGAAGATATAAAAAAAATCATGGAAACAAATGACAATGACAACACAACAATACAAAATTTATGGGACACAGTGAAAGCAGTCTTGAGAGGGAAGTTCATAGCCCTACAAGCCTACTGCAAAAAACAGAAAACAATGGTAATAAATTACCTAACCCTATAACTCAAAGAGTTAGAAAGAGAGCAACAAGAAAAGCCCATTTTAAGCAAAAGGAAGGAAATAGTAAAGATCAGAGCTGAAATAAACAACTTGGAGACCAAAGAAACAATTCAAAAGATCAACCAAACCAAGAGCTGGTTCTTAGAAAGGATAAACAAGATTGATGGACCTCTAGCCAGGCTCACCAAGAAGTAAAGAGAGAAGACCCAAATGAACAAAATCATAAATGAAAGAGGAGAAATAACAACAGACCCTGTGGAAATACAAAGGATGGTTAAAACATACTATGAACAGCTCTACTCCAAAAAATTGGACAACCTGCAAGAAATGGACATTTTCCCAGAAAAATATAACCTTCCAAAAGTCAACGAGGAGGAATCTAAACATCTCAATACTCCAATGTTTATGTAAGAAATTGAATCAGTAATCAAAAAGCTTCCAGCAATAAAGCCCAGGACCAGATGGCTACACAGGAGAGTTTTACCAAACATTCAAGGAAGAATTAAAACCTATCCTTCTCAGGCTATTCAAATATATTCAAGAAGAAGGAACACTTCCAAACACCTTCTATGAAGCCAGCATCACCCTAATACCAAAACCAGATAAAGACAACACAATGAAATATAATTATAGGCCAATATCTCTCATGAACATAGATGCCAAAATCCTCAACAAAATTCTAGCAAATCGGATCCAGCAGTACATCAGAAAGAGCATACACCATGACCAAGTAGGATTCATCCCAAAAACGCAGGGATGGTACAATATCCACAAATCAATAAACGTGATACACACTTAAACAAATTGAGAGATGAAAATCACATAGTCATATCAATTGATGCAGAAAAGGCATTTGACAAAATCCAACACCTTTTCTTGATAAAAACTCTCAGCAAAGTGGGAATAGAAAGAGCATGCCTCAACATCATAAAAGCCACATATGATAAACCCACAGCTAACATCATACTCATTTGGCAAAAACTAAAACCATTACCCCTAAGAACAGGAACAAGACAGGGATGCCCACTCTCACCTCTCCT
>JAAGEH010000049.1:2146681-2306882 GCA_011751065.1 Lasiurus cinereus
ACATAGTACTGGAAGTATTAGCCATTGCAATTAGACAACAAGAAGAAATAAAAGGCATCCAAATTGGAAAAGAAGAAGTAAAGCTGTCCTTCTTTGCAGATGACATGATATTGTACATAAAAAACCCAAAGGATTCCATTCCAAAACTAATTGACTTAATTAATGAATTTGGTAATGGAGCAGGATACAAAACTAATGCTAAGAAGTCTGTGGCATTTCTATACACTAACAATGAAATTATAGAAGGAGAAACTAAAAAAGCAATCCCATTTACCATCGCACCAAAAATATTAAGATACCTAGGAATAAACTTAACTAAAGAGGTAAAAGACCTTTATGCAGAAAACTACAGGACACTGAAAAAAGAGATAGAGGAAGATGTTAATAGATGGAAGAGCATACCATGCTCATGGATTGGGAGAATCAACATAATTAAAATGTCCATACTACTCAAAGCAATCTACAGATTCAACACACTACCCATTAAAATACCAACGACATATTTCATAGACCTACAAAGAATTCTTCATAGATTCATCTAGAACAAAAAAAGACCACGGATAGCTACAGCAATTCTGAGAAAAAAGAATAAAGTAGGTGGGATCTCAATACCAGACTTCAAGCTATACTACAAAGCAACTGTTCTCAAAACAGCCTGGTACTGGCACAAGAACAGACATATAGATCAATGGAATAGAATAGAGAACCCAGATATCCACCCAAACCACTATGCTCAATTAATATTTGACAAAGGAGGCATGAACATTCAATGGAGCCAAGATAGCCTCTTCAATAAATGGTGTTGGGAAAATTGGACAGATACATGCAAAAAATTGAAACTGGACCACCAACTTACACCAAATACAAAAATAAACTCAAAATGGATACAGGACTTAAACATTAGAAGGGAAACCATAAAAATACTGGAGGAGTCCACAGGCAGCACAATCTCAGATATATGCTGAAAGAACTTCTTCACTGATACTGCTCCAAAGGCAATGGAAGCTAAAGAAAAAATAAACAAATGGGACTACATCAAAATAAAAAGCTTTTGCACAGCAAAAGAAACCATCAACAAAACAACAAGAAAGATCAATGCATGGGAGAACATATTTGCAAATGCTACCACTGATAAAGGTTTAATCTCCAAAATCTACAACCAACTTATACAACTTAATAAAAGGAAGATAAACGATCCAATAAAAAAATGGGCAACGGACCTAAATAGAACCTTTTCAAAAGATGACAGAAGGAAAGCCAAGAGACACATGAAAACATGTTCAAAGTCATTAATCATCTGAGTGATGCAAATCAAAACGACAATGCGATACCATCTTACACCTGACAGAATGGCAATCATCAACAAATCAACAAACGACAAGTGTTGGCGAGGATGCGGAGAAAAAGGAACCCTTGTGCACTGTTGGTGGGAATGCAGACTGGTGCAGCCACTGTGGAGAACAGTATGGAGTTTTCTCAAAAAACTAAAAATGGATCTCCCATTTGACCCTGTAATACCACTCTTAGGAATTTATCCTAAGAAATTACAAACACCAATCAGAAAGGATTTATGCACCCCTATGTTCAGAGCAGCACAATTTACAATAGCCACAATTTGGAAACAGCCTAGGTGCCCGTCAGCAGATGAGTGGATTAGAAAACTGTGGTACATCTACACAATGGAATTCTATGCTGACATTAAAAAGAAGGAATTCTTACCATTTGCAGCAACCTGGTTGGAACTGGAGAGCCTTATGCTTAGCGAAATAAGCCAGTCAATGAAGGAGAAGCATCACATGATCGCACTCATTGGGGGATAATAAAGATCATTATAAACTGATGAACAAAAGGATAGATACAGAGACAGTAAAGCTTCAAACAGATTGTCAAATTACAGCAGGAAGATTAAAGTTTGGCGAGCTAGATAAGAGATCAATCAAAGGACTTGTATCTATGCATATAATCATAACCAATGAACATAGACACTGGGGGGTTGGGGTATTCCTGGGAGGGAGGGGGGGCAATGGGAAGATATGTATAAAAAATTAATAAAAAAATATTTAAAGAAAAAAAGTAAACAAATGGGACTACATCAAAATAAAAAGCTTTTGCAGAACAAAAGAAACCATCAACAAAACAACAAGAAAGATCACTGTATGGGAGAACATATTTGCAAATGGTGTCACTGATAAAGGTTTAATCTCCAAAATCTACAGCCAACTTATACAACTTAATAAAAGGAAGATGAACGAACCAATAAAAAAAAATGGGCAATGGACCTAAATAGAACCTTTTCAAAAGATGACAGAAGGAAGGCCATGGGACACATGAAAACATGTTCAAAGTCGTTAATCATCCGAGAGATGCAAATCAAAATGACAATGCGATACCATCTTACACCTGTCAGAATGGCAATCATCAACAAATCAACAAACGACAAGTGTTGGCGAGGATGCAGAGAAAATGGAACCCTTGTGCACTGTTGGTGGGAATACAGACTGGTGCAGCCACTGTGGAGAACAGTATGGAGTTTCCTCAAAAAACTAAAAATGGATATACCATTTGACCCTGTAATCCCACTCCTAGGAATTTATCCTAAGAAATTACAAACACCAATCAGAAAGGATTTATGCACCCCTATGTTCATAGCAGCACAATTTAAAATAGCCACAATTTGGAAACAGCCTAGGTGCCCGTCAGCAGGTGAGTGGATCAGAAATCAGTGGTACATCTACACAATGGAATTCTATGCTGCCATTAAAAAGAAGGAATTCTTACCATTTGCAGCAACCTGGTTGGAAATGGAGAGCCTTATGCTTAGTGAAATAAGCCAGTAAATGAAGGAGAAGCATCACATGATCTCACTCATTTGTGGATAATAAAGAACATTATAAACTGCTGAACAAAAGGATAGATATAGAGACAGTAAAGCTTCAAACAGACTGAGAAATTACAGCAGGAAGATTAAACTTATGTGAGGTAGATAAGAGATCAATCAAAGGAGTCGTATGCATGCATATAAGCATAACAAATGAATATAGACACTGGGGGGTTTGGGGTATGCCTGCGAGGGGGGGCAATGGGGAGATATGTATAAAAAATTAATAAAAATTAAAGAAAAGAAAGCGTGTTGGATTTTGTCAAATGCTTTTTCTGCATCAATTGATATGACCATGTGATTTTTATTTCTTAATTTGTTTATGTGATGTATCATGTTTCTTGATTTGCGGATATTGTACCATCCCTGCATTCCTGGGATAAATCCTACTTGGTCATCGTGTATGATCTTTCTGATGGATCCAATTTGCTAAAATTTTGTTGAGAATTTTGGCATCTATTTTCATGAGAGATATTGGCCTGCAATTCTCTTTCAGTGTGTTGTCTTTATCTGGTTTTGGTATAAGGGTTTTGCTGGTTTCATAGAAGGTGCTTGGAAGAGTTCCTTCCTCTTGAATTTCTTGGAATAGTCTGAGGAGGATAGGTTTTAATCCTTCCTTGAATGTTTGATAAAACTCCCCTGTGTTACCATGTGGTCCCTGGCATTTCTTTGCTGGAAGCTTTTTGTTGACTGCTTCTATTTCTTCCATAGTTATTGGCCTATTGAGCTGTTTAGATTCTTCTTGATTGAGTTTTGGAAGGTTATATTTTTCTAAGCATATGTCCATTTCCTCCGGGTTGTCCAGTTTGTTGAAATAAAGTTGTTTATAGTATTTTTTTTAACAATTCTTTGTATTTCGGTGGGGTCTATTATTTCTCTTCTTTCATTTCTGATTTTCTTTATTTGAATCATCTCTCTTTGCTTCTTGGTGAGCCTAGCTAGAGGTTAATCAATGTGGTTTATCTTTTCAAAGACACAGCTCTTGGGTTTTTTGATCTTTTGAATTGTTTCTTTGGTCTCTATGTTGTTTATCTCTGCACTGATCTTTACTATTTCCTTCCTTCTGCTTACACTGGGCTCTTCTTATTGCTCTCTTTTTAACTCTTTGAGTTGTAGGGTTAGGTAATTTACTAGCAATGTTTCTTGTTTTTTGCAGTAGGCTTGTAGAGTTATGAACTTCCCTCTGAAGATTGCTTTCACTGTGTCCCATACATTTTGGATTGTTGTGTTGTCATTGTCATTTGTTATCATGATGTTTTTTATTTCTTCCTTGATCTCTCTGGTAATGCAGTCATTGTTTAATAGCATGCTGTTTAGTCTTCATGTATTTGATTTTTTTGTATTGTTTTTATTGTAGTTGATTTTCAGTTTTATACCACTGTGATCTGAGAAGATGCTTGATATAATTTCCATCTTCTTGAGTTTGATGAGACTTTACCTATGACCCAACATATGGTCTATCTTTGAAAATAATCCATGTGCACTTGAGGACAATCTATATACTGTGGTTTTGGGGTGAAATGTTCTGAAGTTATCAATTAATACCATCTGATCTAGTGAGTCATTGAGGATTGATGTTTCTTTGCTGATTTTTTGTTTAGAGGATTTGTCCAATGGTGATGGTGGGGTATTAAAGTCTCCTACTATGATTGTATTGCTGTCCAGTTTTCCCTTGATATTCTCAAGTAGTTTTTGTATGTATTTGGGTGCTCCTATATTGGATATGTTTACTAGAGTTATTTCCTGTTCTAGGATTTCTCCCTTTAGTATTATGAAGTGGATTTTCTTATCTCTTCTTATGTCCTTCAATTTGAGATATGATTGTTCAAATATAAGTATTGCAACCCCAGCTTATTTTTTCATTTCCATTTGCCTGAAATACCATCTTCCATCCCTTCACCCTCAATCTGTGTGCATCTCTTTTCCTGAATGGGTTTCTTGTAGACAGCAGATATATGGGTCAGGTTTTCTCATCCATATCATTACCCTATGTTTTTTTTTTAATTATATCTTTTTTATTCAGATTATTACATTTGTTTCTTTTTTTCCCAATCCATAGCTCCCCTCCACCCAACTCCCACCCTTCCCTCTGCCCTTACCTCCCTCCCATTGACATCATCCATAGGTGTATGATTTTTGTCCAGTCTCTCCCTATACACCCCTTACCCCTTCCCGCCCTGACAATTATCAGTCCATTCCCTTTCTGTGCTCCTGATTCTATTATATTCTCCAGTTTATTCTGTTGATCAAATCTTCAATTCCCTTAATTTTCAGATTCACTTGTTGATAGATACGTATTTGTTGTTCATAATTTTTTACCTTTTACCTTTTTCTTCTTCCTCTTCTAAAAGAGTACCTTTCAGCATTTCATATAATACTGGTTTGGAGTTGATGAACTCCTTTAGCTTTTTCTTCTCTGTGAAGCTCTTTATCTGACCTTCAATTCTGAATGATAGCTTTGCTGGATAGAGTATTCTAGGTTGTAGGTTCTTGCTATTCATCACGTTGAATATTTCTTCCCACTCCTGTCTGCCCTGCATCGATTCTGTTGAGAAATCAGCTGACAGTAGTATGGGTGCTCCCTTGTAATTAATGAACTGTTTTTCTCTTGTTGCTTTTAATATTCTCTCTTTGTCTTTTGCTCTTGGTATTTTAATTATGATGTGTCTTGGTGTAGTCCTCTTTGGATTCCTTTTATATGGGGTTCTGTGTGCTTCCTGGACTTGTAAGTCTATTTCTTTTACCAGATGTGGGAAGTTTTCAGTCATTATTTCTTTAAATAGGTTTTCAGTATCTAGCTCTCTCTTTTCTTCTGGCACCCTCACAATTCTGATGTTGGTACACTTGAAGCTGTCCCAGAGTCTCCTTACATTATCTTCACATTTTTGGATTCTTTTTTCTTCTTGCTTTTCCAGTTCAGTGTCTTCTGCATCTTTATATTTCAAATTTTTGACTTGATTCTTGCCTTTCTTTAGTCTGCTGTTAGGACTCTGTATAATATTTTATATTTCAGTCAGTGTATGTTTAATTTCTAGTTCGTCCTTTTTCATCTCTAGTTGGACCTTTTCCATCTCTCGTTGGTTCTTTTGCATCTCTAGTTGGTCCTTTTTCATCTCCTCTTGGCTCTCGGTAACTTTATCAAACTTTTCTAGGATATTTTGAGAAACCTTATAAGTGTGGTTTTGGACTCTATATCTAGTCATTTGTTTTCCTCCATTTCTTTTGTTTGTGATCCCTTCCCTTGTCTCAGCATTTTCACTATGCTGGGAGAACTTCTGTGTTGAATTGGGCCTTATGGTAGCAGACTTGCAAAACCGCAGAAGCCTCTCTGTTGATCTTGGGATGGGTGGAGTCTCAAGGCTTAAGGGACTGCCTTGCCTTCCAGTCGGCCCCACCTGCCACAGCCCCTGAGTCTCACATGACTGGGTAATCGCTGGAGCTGTCCTTGTGCTCGCGCACAGTGCCTCTAGAGTGCTGCCTTTCTAGCTCCCCTGTGCTCGAGGACTACATGAGTCTAGGTCCCCAGGGTTTCATCCGAAACAGGGGCTTAGTGGATTCAGAAGTGGCACAGTTGGGTGGGTTTGTCTCCCGCCCACTCACGAAAGCCAGCAGCACCATCAGCAGTCTGTCCTCTGCACAGTGCCATGAGCGTCACTAGATCTCTGATCTTTTGCAACTCCCCTAAATTTCCATGCACCTCTCCCTTTTTACAGGCCAAACTCCCCCTGTATGAGTTTCAGCTGAATCTTGGGTTTAGTGTCTTAGAATAAGGGGTTCAATGCCTTTCAGAGTCTGTTTCCGTCCTGCCAGAGAAAACCATCCAGGTACTCCAGCAACCGCTCTCTCCATGCTCATGTCTCCGTATCTCAGCTTTTTGCAGCTCCTCTGGGTCTCCGTGAGCCCCTCTCTTTCCTTCTAGTTGTAGAATTTCCACTCATCCAGCTTTCCTGTGGTTCTGGATGATGTCCGTTCTGTCTTTTAGTTGTAGTTCTGAAATTGTTGTGCGAGGCAGCAGTGTAGATGTTTATCTATGCCACCATCTTGGATTCTCTACCCTATGTCTTTTGATTGTAGCATTTAATCAGTTTACATTTAAAGTTATTATTGATAGGTATTTGTCTGTCGCTATTTTTATTCATCACCCCTGTGTTCCCTCTTCACTTCCTATTTCTTGTTTTTACAGCAGACCCTGTAACATTTCTTGCATTGCTGGTTTGGTGGTAATAAATTCCCTCAGTCGTTTTTTGTCTGTAAGATCTGGATTTCACCTTTACTTTTCATTGTACGCTTGCTGGGTACAGTATTCTTGGATTCAGACCCTGCCTTTGCATGACTTTTTATATTTCATTCCATTCCCTTCTGGCCTGATGAGTTTCTTTTGAGAAATCAGTTGCTATTCTGATGGGGGTTCCTTTGTAGGTAACTTTATGTCTCTCTTTGGCTACTTTTAAGATTCTTACTTTTTCATTGGTGTTAATTACATAATGTGCCTTCGCATTGGTTTTGGGAGTTCATTTTGCTTGGGACTCTCTGTGCTTCTTGGATTTGTGTGGGTTTTTTCTTCCCTATATCAGGGAAGCTTTCTGTTATTATTTCTTCAAACAGGTTTTCTATTCCTTGATCAATTTACACTCCTTCTGGAACTATATATATGTTATTTTGTTTCATGTTATGCCAAAGTTTCCTTAGGCTCTCCTCTTGCTTTTTTATTTTATTTTTTAATAGAAGCTGATGTACTCATGCATTTTTTCCTACCTTGTCTTTTAGCACACTGGTGTGGTCCTCTGCTTCTTCTATTCTACTTTTGATGCTTTCTATTGAGTTCTTTATTGCAGGGATGTCATTTTTCATTTCTTCTTGGTTCTTCTTCATTTCCTCTTGGTTCTTACTCATATTGAATTCTTTCTCTGAATTTTTTTTTCTGGCAGATTGCTAGCCTCCATTTTGTTTACTTCCTTTTCTGGTGATGCTTGCTTTTCTTTCATATGGTGGCTATTTCTTTGTATGCCCATGCTATCTCTCTTCTGGGTGTTTGATTATGTATTTCTCTCTCTCCTGCTTTGATTTAAAGCCACAAAAATAACACAACCCCGTACAATGCACAATGCACTGAACAGAAATGTATTCACTCTTACTGACCTCTGATATGTGCTGGTAATGAGCCCCATTAGTTGCTAACATTTGCTTCCCTGAACTTAATAGCCACAATAAAGATTACCACCAGAGACAAAGAAGATAGGAGAGAAAGAAGAAGAGAGAAAAGAAGAAAAAATAAAGGAAAGGAAAGGAAAGAGTGCCAGAATGAAGTTGGGAGAACAGAGAAAAAAGAAAAAGAAAAAAAAAAGAGAGAAAAGAAAAACAGTAAGCAAGAGAAGGGGATCAAAATATATATATGGAGTGAAAACTATAATAGAATGGCATTGATCCCAACAAATGCCAGCAACCAGTACCTGGAGATTAATGCAATCTACCAACAACAACTAATATCAAGGGAGGTGAGGGAATATAGGAGTAAAAAACAAAGCAAACAAAAAAAAAAACAAATCAAAATAAGAAGAAAAAGCAAAACAATCTCACAAAAATATATAAAAAATTGATATAATATACATTCAAGCAGACAACAATAAAAGTACAGAGAGACAAACACTTTTTCAATAGTGCAGACAGAGAAGAGAGAGGTGTCTATGGACTTGGAGCAGGAGATTAAAAATTAGATATATAAGTGGAGTGAAATTTGAACAGGGGTTAAAAAGAAAGAATAGGAAAAATTTAAAGTAGGAAAAGGGTAAGACAAACAGGACAAAGTAGGGAAAATGTTAGGAAGAGAGTTAAGGTGTAAAGGTAGAGTTGGGATAGAATAAAATGATGCTAAAGGAAAGATGCAATTAGGATATAGAACTCTAATACCAAAGTAAAATAAAGAGAAATAAAATGACATTTTTTTTCCAAAATGGTAAATTAATAGTAGTAATAATAATGATTGAAAATAGAAATGTAATAATTAAAAAGGTAAAATCAAGTGAGGAAAAAAGTATAAAAAATAGTTTCTTAGGTAAAAGATGAAAAAATTAAAAAAAATAGAGTATACAGTAGTGAAGGTCATTCACTTCTTCTATTCATCTGTTTGGCATGCCTGTTTCCCAGTCAGGACAATATTGCAGTTCCCTGCCTTCCATCAGTTTTTTATCCCGAAGTGTGTCTTAATCTCTTTATTCTTTTGTGATTACACAAGAGTCAATTTGTGAGTCAGCCCCTGGGTGGCAGTGTTTTGGAATTGACCTCTGAGACTATAGGTCTTCTCTAGCCTATGCTTAGATCCTGCTTTCCCTGTGGCACTCAACACCGGTTTGTGAGAGTAGGCTTCCCCAGAGCTGGTTCTCCAATGGTCATTCCCCACTCTGATCCCCAGGCTCCTAAAAAACAACTTTCCCCTGCAGTCTCCCAGGGTGTCCCCAACTGGGTGATCCTTTGTTTAGGGGTTAGCAATCAGAAGCAAGGATCTGAAGAGGAAAGAGCACAAGTCTGCTCAGTACCCTTTCCCTGTTTCTGTCCAAGCAGCCGGCACTCTTTGATAACTCCCAGGCTGTCCTTCTGCGTCAGATCAAAATGTGTTGCTTTCTAGAGATCCCCTCTGTTAGCAGCTCTGAGGATTCCCTTCCATTTTCAGGGATTGCACCCTGCCCAACACCCATGGATTTCTCTAGATGCAAATTTCCCCGGTCCAGCTCTCTCTGCAGACCAGAGACTTCACCTTTTCTCTGCGAAATCTGACCTTACCATGTGGTGTGAGGAGCTACACTGAATCCGAGTGTTTGCGCTGTTTGGGAAGCGATGTTCTGGGGCTTGGAGCTGTTCAGTGGGTGCTGCAGCTGTAGATTTCCAGGCTCCCGTAAATATCTACTTTCCCCTTCAAGATGACATGGTCTCCGCATCCGAGCTGGGGGCTCAGGCAGGGAACCCAGGAGCATTGGGGGCTTCCCAGTCAGGGGAGCCCCATCCAGCAGTCTCCCACCTTCTCCTGGAGTACAGTATCCCTTAAATCGCCGACCATCACTCCCTGTGTGACCCTCAGCTGTTCTCTCTGTCTGCTCAGGAAGAAGGCTCCAGACACATCCGTCTATCCAGTCACCATTTTTCTCTCCCTCTTCCTGTTTGTGTCTTATTGAGCTCTGATGTGTACTGGAAATGAGCCCCTTTAGTCTGCTAACATCTGCTTCCCCGAACTCAAGCTCAGCTGATTTAACCATGGTTCTATTTTAACGAGCTGCCACACTGTAATATCAATGACATAATTTTTGTAAATATATGGTCATATTATGAAATGTGATATTCAGTCAATAGCGTTAAAATTACAAAAAATGTTAGGGGTGGGGTGCAGTGACATTCGAAGGCTTAAACCAAATTTTTCACATTAGGCTTCTTTACAGAATAATAATATTTGCATGGCACACAGGATTAAATGGGGCAGGAGTCCAGCCACTCTGTCCCTGCCCAGGTGTTTCCAGGCTGAGGAGATCAGCATCTCAGCTCATCTCTGCATCTAAGCCAATCACAGCACATAGTTTGCGACCTCACATTGCTATAGATAGGGACCAAAGTTGAACTGTTCAGATGAGAAAGGCTTAATAAAAGACAGATAACTAAAAGAAATCAGTGAGGGGAAAAATGAAATAACATGATAAATGGGTAGTTATGGGATATGTTTAAAGTCAGAATACCATTTGTGCACGTGTGTGTATGTGTGTGTGTGAGAAAGAAAACAGAGAGACAGCAAATAAGATTATACACAACATTTTTGCCCTTTTCTTGTCCATTTACAAAGTGTATATGATGAATTGGTAATTTCCCTTGGGTAACCTAACAGCTCAAAGTGCTCTTACATTTTTAGAGTAATGTACCATGTTTAAAGCTTGTGAGAACTGCTCTATTTGCTTAAATTACCATAAAAGGCTTGGAATGCTAACATTGAAGCCCTTCAGATTTCCCTTTGAAGGAACAGTATCCATAGATGACTAAATTATTTTATTCAGGAGTTTATTTTTATTTCAAAATTATGTTACTGAGGCTTAATTGAATTTTGTTTCACAGGAATTTTCATTATCATTCTGAACAGTCAATTCTGAAATGACAAATATAATTTCCTCATTTTAATCGATACATTGTTTGGCAAGAGTATAGAGCTGGTCATGAAAATTATTTTGGGGGTACAGAATACTGGGTAGCAATTTTTTAATATTTCTAGAGGCATATAGACTTTGTTTCATACACAAACACACACATATACAAAGAGGAGCACACAATCACACATAAAATCATAGACACAAACACACATGCATACTCCCTTAGTATTCCTTATTATTAGAAAACTAGAGGCCTGGTATACAAAATTCATGAAAGGGACGGAGGGTGTCCTTCAGCCCAGCTTGCTCCCTCTCAAATGTGGGACCCCTTGAGGGATGTCCAATTGCCCATTTAGGCCTGATCCAGGTAGGATCATGCCTAAACTAGCAGTCAGACATCCCTATCACAATCCAGGACTGCTGGTTCCCAACTGCTCATCTGCCTGCCAGCCTGATTACCCCCTAGCCACTCCCCTGCCCACCTGAGTGATGCCTAACTGCTCCCCTGCCAGCCTGTTTGCTCCTAACTGCCCTACCTTGTGGGCTTAGTCACCCCTAATTGCCCTCCCCTGCAGGCTTGGTCACTTCTAACTGCCCTCCCCTGCAGGCCTGGGTCCCCCCCCCAACTGCCCTTTCCTGCAGGCCCAGTCACCCCTAACTCCCTCCTCTGCTGGTCTGGTCATCCCTAACTGCCCTCCTCTGCAGGCTTGATCACCTCGAATTGCCCACCCTTGCAGGCCTGGTCCCTCCCAACTGCCCTCCCCTGCTGGCCATCTTGTGGTGGTCATCTTGTGTCCACATGGGGGCAGGATCTTTTGACCACATGGGGGCAGTCATCTTGTGTGTTGGAGTGATGGTCAATCTGCATATTACTCTTTTATTATATAGGATAGACTGTTGCACTGGTGGGGGCCAGCTGGTTTGCCCTGAAGGGTGTCCTGGATCAGGGTGGGTGTTCCCTAGGTGTGTAGGGAGCTTGGGAGAGAGGCCTGTGGTGGCTTACAGGCTGGCCATGCCCCCCAGCAACCCAAGGAGAGGCCCTGGTATCTGGGATTTATTTATTTTCTAAAACTGAAACTTTGCAGCCTTGAGTGGAGCCAAGCCTTCTGCACCCACAGCCATTGAAAGTTTGTTGCCTTAAGCGGAGATGTGGAAAGTTTGCCTTCCTCCTTCACTAAGGGTAATTCACGCCTTCCTCCTGCTCTCTGTGACAGTAGCTATCTTGGTTGGGTGGGCATGGCTGGTGGGTAAGGCTTGGGGTTAGCAGATGTATGGTCAATTTGCATATTACTCTTTTATTAGATAGAACTAGATGTAGAAGCAACCCGGAACACTAGCAGATCAAGGGTTGAGAGTCAGAGAGTGCTATGGTCCTTTTCAAGCATGATCAGTTACTGACCGTGTGTTGGACACAATCATGGAATCTACATCATAGGTAAGCCATGGATGAGGTTAGTATATAAATCTACTTAGTATAAGATTTTATATGTAGTGCTCAAATATGG
Organism: Lasiurus cinereus; assembly: GCA_011751065.1. NCBI lineage: Eukaryota > Metazoa > Chordata > Mammalia > Chiroptera > Vespertilionidae > Lasiurus > Lasiurus cinereus. The sequence goes on from JAAGEH010000049.1 coordinate 2,159,185, forward strand.
TTCCTGATATATTTATGTAATGTATTAGAGGCCCGGTACATGAAATTTATGCATGGGTAGGGTTCCTAGCAGCTGCCAGCTGCTGACTGGGGACTCCCTTCCCCCAGCTGCCTGCTGCCACACCCCCAGTCAGGGCTTCCATTCCCCCAGCTGCTTGCCATGGCTGCTGACCAGGACCCCCCTTACCCCAACTGCGGGCTGGGGCCTCCCTTTACACTTGTCTTGGCCTGGCACACCTGCTCACCTGCTCTACCATTCCACGATGATCCTGCTCTCCTCAGGGCCCATCAGTGCCAGCAATGCCTCCACTGCTGCCCACTGCCAGTTCTATGTCACTGATGCCTGCCATGTTCCACACCTCCCCCTGGTGGTCAATGCATCTCTAACTTCTGCCAGTAGGGACAATTTACATAGTAGCCTTTTATTATATAGGATATTTAATACAAATTCATAATGCCCATTCAGGTTATGATGTTCTGTAAATTATTTTAAGGTTTAACCAATTACTCTCCCTAAACCCTATGAGTTGTATGTTATTAAAATTATCTCCATGCTGTAGATGAAATTGTTACAGGTCCATATTTTTAAAACCTTGATTGTTGAAAGTTTTATAGATGACTTACATTTTTTTTCTCCATTACCCCTGTCCATCTGGAACCCACCCTGCCACAGGCCTTCACCAAACCTTTGTTTGTGTCCATAGATAATGCATATGTGTATATGTTCTTTGGTTAATCTTCTCTGCTCCCTGCCTTCCCTTTTAGATTTGTCAGTCTATTCCATGTTTTCATGCCTATAGCTCTATTTTATTCATCAGTTTATTTTGTTCGTTAGATTCCTTGTTCATTTATTTTGAATTTTAGATTCAATAGTCGATAGATATGTATTAATTGCCATTTTAATGTTCATTTTCTTCTTCTTCTTCTTCTTCTTCTTCTTCTTCTTCTTCTTCTTCTTCTTCTTCTTCTTCCTCTTCTTCTTCCACTTCTCCTCCTCCTCCTCCTTCTCTTTTTCCTCCTCCTCCTCATTCTCCTTCTCCTCCTCCTTTTTCTGCTACTACTTTGTTCTTCTTCTTAAAGAATACCCTTCAATTTTTCATGTAATACTGGTTTGGTGGTGATGACCTCCTTTAGCTTTTTCTGTCTATGAAGCTCTTTATCTGACCTTCAATTCTAGATGATAGCTTTGTTTGTATGTCCTTGCTATTCACCACTTTGAATATTTCTTGTGACTCCCTTTGACCAGAAATCAGTTGGCAATTGTATGGGCACTTCCTTATAGGTAACTAACTGCTTTTCTCATGCTACTTTTAAGATTCTCTCATCTTTAACTCTTAGCATCTTAATTATGATGTGTCTTGGTGTGAGCCTCTTTAGGTACCTCTTGTTTGAGAATATCTGCACTTACTTTTCTTTTGCCAAGTAAAGGAAGTTTTCTGTTATTATTATTTCAAATTGTTTCACAATATCTTGCTCTCTCTCTTCTCCTTCTGGCAGCTCCATGATGTGAATGTTGGTATGCTTGAGGTTGTCCCAGAAGCTTCATCACTGTATTCATATTTTTTATTCTTTTTTTTCTCTCTCTCTCTTTTGATTGGGTTTGTGGTTTTTGTTTTTTTTTTTTGCTTCCTCATATTCCAAAGCACTGATTTGATTCTTAGCATCTTCTACTCTACTGATGACTCCCTGTAAATTATTCTTCAGTTAGTGTATCCTTTTGTTCTGACTGGTCCTTTTTCATGCCTTTGATGTTTTCAATATTTTCCTTTAAATTCTCACTAAGATCCTTGAAACTCTCATTACAATCCTTGAGCATCCTTATAACCAGTGTTTTGGATTCTGTGCCTAGTAGTTTGCTTGCTTCCATTTCATTTAGGTATTTTTCTAGAGATTTCTCCTATTTTTTCATCGGTGACATATTTCTTTATCTCCACGTTTTGGCTGTTTCCCTGTATTTATTTCTATATGTTAGGTAGAACTGCTATGTCTTCTAGAATTGGTAGAATGGCCTTATATAGTAGGTCTCCTTTAGGGCCCAGTGGCTCATCCTCCTCAGTCAACTAAGCTAGGCACTCTAAATGATCCCCTGTGTAGGCTGTGTGCATAGTCATGTTTTCATTGAGCTGTGACTGCTGTTCGCATCACTGGGAGGAATTGATCTCCAGGCCAATTGGCTGTTAGAACCAGCTGCAACTATAGAGCAGGACTTTCTTCAGTGGGTTTTTTGTGCTCATTGACTATGCCCCTTGAGTGTGTTGCTCATGGATGTGTAGAGTTGTACTCTGGTATAGTCTGAAGCTGTCCATCAGGTGCACTGGCTCTAGGTACCCCTTGGAGGTACAAAGTCAGCCACTACCTCTTCCTGCCTGGGGCTACCTTTCATGAGCTGTTGAATGATCTACAGATTTGGAAGTGCCCAGAATAGGCAAATCTGTGAAACAAGGCAGGTCTATTATTAAGAGGAATGGGCTGATCCCAGCTGCTGGTTTTGTTGTATTTTTTTTAAGGTATTCTAAGAAAGCCTGAATCCTGAGCCAGGACAGGCCATTCAAATGGAAAATCCACTGCAAACAGCTTGGGTGGGACTGCAAATTAAGTAGGGGGGGATGTCAGGGATCATCAGGGCAGAGTGAACAGTGTGAGCCACGCTGATGGAAACTGAAATATGGTGCCTACCAGGAAACTCTGTAATGGGGTGGACTCAGCCTAGAAACAATAACTTCTGTCAGTACTTTTGTCAACTCAGAAGAAAGCTACCCCTGAGTTGTTGCTCTGATTCCAGACCATTTAGTTCTTCCCTGTATGACCTTGCATGTCCCAAGCTGCTGCCTCAGCGCTAGAGCTCTGAATAAATCTGTGCACCATCCCTTGAAGAAAAGCTGCTTGGGTCTCCAGCAGCCTCCTTATTACTGATTCACAATCCCCACTGGTTTTCACAGCCCAAAGTTATGAGGACTTCTCTTTTTTAACAAGTATGAGGTGATAACTCATTATGGTTTTAATTCGTATTTCTCTTATGACTAGTGACCTACCCTCAATAATCCTCACCTCTGGGAATATATTGTAAGAATCCCACAGCAATCAGAATCTATGTTCATAGCAATCTTATTGATAATAATTAAGATATGGAAACAACCTGAGTGTCTATTAGTAGATGAATGGAAAAAAGATTGCATACATTTGAACAATTGAATAATATGCACCTATAAAAAAGAAGGATCTCTTACTCTTTGTGACAGCATGGATGGACCTGGAAATTACTATGCTAAGCAAAATAATCCAGTCTAAAAAAGATAAATATCACATGATCTCACTTACAGATGGAATCTAATGAATACAATAACCTGATGAATGGAATAGGTCCTGAGGCATGGATGCATGGAACAGACTGACAGTTCTCACAAGGAAAAAGGGTAGTTGGGGGAATGGGATGAGGTTAACCAAAGAATATATATGCATATATGCATAACCTATAGACACAGTCATTAGTGTGGTGAAGGCCTGGAGTATGTAAGGCAGGTGCTGAATGGAGGTGGGCAAAGGTGGAGGGAGGAGACATTTGTAATACTGTCAATAATCAGCATACCTAATAATGGACAAACATGTAAATTGACCATAACTTTGCTATGCCTACAACCAATCAGAGTATGAAAATTAACCCAACGAAGATGTAGGTTAATTTGCATACTTATGTGCCCAGTGGTCTGGGTCCTAGGAACTTTCTCGGCACCCAGCTTACTCTGAGGTTGGTACCCCATGGGTCCTGAGCAATCTGGGAAGGGCCTGAGATAGGGGGCTACTGGGCAGGGGCAGTGCTGGTGATTGGAGGGAGTTGTGGGGCCCTTACCCAGGCCCTGAGGCTTTAGGCCTTGGTAGGGGTGGAACCAGTGATCGAAGGCTATCCATAATTGGTGTGAACTACAGAGGAAATAACTTTTCTGACTGCTCATTGGCTAAGGCCCCTATAGGCCACTGGTAATATTCTTAGTAACTTGGGTATAAGAATCCAAAAAGGTGATTTATGGTTTTTCTACCTCACTCCTGGAGAAAGAAACGAAGGTCTTCTGCTGGAGGGCTAAGAAATGCCATATCCTGCCCTAGCCAGTTTGGTTCAGTGGATAATGCTTAGGCCTGCTGACAGCAGGGTCTGGGTTTGATTCTGATCAAGTGCATATACCTAGGTTGCAGGCTCCTCCCTGGCCGGGGCCCAGATCGGGCTCATGCAAGAGGAAACCAACCAAAGTGTTTCTTTCTGTCTTTCCTTTTCTCTTCCACATTCTCTAAAAGTCAATGGAAATATACCCTCAGGTGAGGATAAAAAAAATAAAGAAATGTCATATCCTATGAAACACACATCTTGAAAATGCCTAAAGAAAGTTGTCATTTTTTTCATGGTGAAGGGACTGGAGTCCATGTTGATGAAAACACCTTGGTGGCTGCAGTGACTGGCATTGGCTGCAACAGGATGATGAGGCTAGTTCATTCCCCTGATCAGCACAGTCCCTCCCACAAAGGAAGGCCAGACAGTAGGCTTAGGCCTGCTCCCACAAAGCCAAGAGTAGGACATCCCCTGAGGGCTCCCAGTATGTGAGAGGGGGCAGACTGAGCTGAGGGAAGCCCCCCTCCCAGTGCACAAATTCCATGGGCCCCTAGTCCTGAAATATCCATCTTATAGAAAAACTGATGTTTGAAATTTTAACCTTGCTATTGGCTTCTGTAAATGTTTGCTTGCTTAAATAATAAGGAAAATGAGACTCTTCACTTCAGAGATGCCATTAAACCTTCCCTTGATAAAATTATCAGTGCTGGGACCAGGCTAGGCCTTTGGTTAAGGTCTCAAGGCCTCAGCACATAGGGGCCCTTTAAGAACTTGCAAAGGGGCAGGAAACATCCCATATTTGGGAGACCAAAAAAGGTAAAAACATAGAGAAAATCTCTGCATGTTGGGGCTCAGAATTTGAGAAACATTTTCCTCTGGACCCGCACATAATAAATATAACTCCAAACTCTCCAAGCATGGTTTAATTGTTCTGGTTTTCTGTAACAGTCTTATAAAATAAAAGGCTAATATGCAAATCAACTGAATTATGGAATGACAGGTCGCTACTATGTGCACTGACCATCAGGAGGCAGATGCTCAATGAAGGAGCTGCTGCCTGGTGGTCAGTACGCTCCCACAGGGTGAGCACTGCTCAGCCAGAATCTGGACTCACAACTGGCAAGCACAGTGGTGATGGCGGGAGCCTCTCCCACCTCGGTGGCAGTACTAAGGACCCCTCAGGAGTCCCGGACTGTGAAGAGGTGCTGGATGGGCTCTCCCACCAGTGTATGAATGTCATGTACCTGGCCTCTAGTAAAAAATAAATTTAAAAAAAATTGTTACAGGTCCAAGGTTCCAATGCTCAGTGATTCAAAAGAAAGACCAATACTCAGTAGATCAGAGTTTGGAGTAAGGAAACATTTATTGACTAAAATGGCCTAGCTTAAGAAGATGGGAATGAGTGTTGCCAGTAGAAGTGAGGCACTTTCCTGGAGTTATGGAAAAGCATTCCAGAGGAATCATGCATGGGAGGATGGGAGGTAGTGGTAGGGTTTATTAGAATAGAAATAGAAGGCTGTCCCCAGGTTCCATGTGTCTTATTTCTATCTCTTCCACTGTGAAAGAAGTGCAGCCTTATTTTCATCAAGCCTGGAAGAAAGACCAGTGCCCATAGATTCTGTGTCATTGGTTCAGTCCATGTCAAAGATAGTCCAGTTCAGCCTTTGTTCCTGTCTGGCTAGCATGGTCTCTATTTCCCCAGTACCTAAGCTGGCACTGGCTCTTGCACTTGGAGACTGCGTTAGAGCCATGTGGATGTGGAGCCCCAGGTGGCTGCTAGGCTCCCATGGCTGCTATGGAGAGAAAATGTGTTAAAAAAACTGCTGAATCCCTGTTATCCAGTGAGAAATAGAAAAAAAGAGAGAGATAACTTTATTAGTCTCTCATTATATTACAGTCAAACTTTGATGTAGCAAACTAATTCAGGTGAGTGGGTTTCCATTAAAGCTGAAAGTTCATTATATAATAAAATAGTTTTTCCAAATGCATATGTTAAGAATTGACAAATTAGTTAGTTTAGTTGTTTTTATTTATGTAGACACATCTATGTAAATAAAATTAAGTATGAATGAAAAGTTTAATTTCACAGAAAAGTTTTCTATGTGCACTACTGTGATTTTAAATTTATACTGAATAGGTCTTGTAAATGCGTGCAATCACCAGTCAGTGAGTAAACAAATACACACGGCTGTAGTGTGGCTTATTGTGCCTCAGAACATCAGTGGACATGTATTAAAGCTCTTGCAGAAAACTGGTAAAATACCACAGATCAACAGAAAGAATTACCACATCCTGCAGTGTGATCACATGTTAAATATTCACCAAACATTATAAGCGACACTTTTTTTTTAATCTTTAAATTAATTTTTATTAATTTTTTATACATATCTCCCCATTGCCCCCCCTCCCTCCCAGGCGTACCCCGACCCCCCAGTGTCTGTGATCATTGGTTATGTTTATAAGCATGCATACAAGTCCTTTGATTGATCACTTATTTACCTCACCTAACTTTAATCTTTCTGCTATAATTTCACAGTCTGTTTGATGCTTTGTGATTTTTGTCCTCCTGAGAATTATCAGTCTGCTCCCTTTCTGTGCTCCTGATTCTATTATATTCACCAGTTTATTCTGTTGATCAGATTTTTAATTCACTTAATTTTTAGATTCACTTGTTGATAGATGTGTATTTGTTGTTCATAATTTTTTGTCTTTTACCTTTTTCTTCTTCCTCTTCTAAAAGAGTACCTTTCAGCATTTCATATAATACTGGTTTGGAGTTGATGAACTCCTTTAGCTTTTTCTTCTCTGTGAAGGTCTTTATCTGCCCTTCAATTCTGAATAATAGCTTTGCTGGATAGATTATTCTTGGTTGTAGGTTCTTGTTGTTCATCACGTTGAATATTTCTTGCCACTCCCGTCTGGCCTGCATCGTTTCTGTTGAGAAATCAGCTGACAGTCGTATGGGTGCTCCCTTGTAGGTAATAAACTGTTTTTCTCTTGCTGCTTTTAATATTCTCTCTTTCTCTTTTGCTCTTGGCATTTTAATTATGATGTGTCTTGGTGTAGTCCTCTTTGGATTCCTTTTCTTTGGGGTTCTGTGTGCTTCCTCGACTTGTAAGTCTATTTCTTTTACCAGATGTGGGAAGTTTTCAGTCATTATTTCTTTAAACAGGTTTTCAGTATCTTGCTCTCTCTCTTCTTCTGGCACCCCCACAATTCTGATGTTGGTACGCTTGAAGCTGTCCCAGAGGCTCCTTACATTATCTTCACATTTTTGGATTCTTTTCTCTTCTTGCTTTTCCAGTTGAATGTTTTCTGCTTCTTTATATTTCAAATTTTTGACTTGATCCTTGCCTTTCTCTAGTCTGCTGTTAGGACTCTGTATAATAGTTTTTATTTCAGTCAGTGTATTTATCATCTCCTCTTGAGTCTCACTAAATTTATCCATCTTTTCTAGCATATTCTTGAAAAACCTTATAAGCGTGGTTTTGAACTCTATATCCAGTCGTTTTTTTTCCTCCATTTCTTTTGCTTGTAATCCCTTCCCTTGTCTCGGCATTTTCACTGTGCCAGGGAAACTTCTGTGCTGGATTCAGCCGAAGAAGCCTCTGTTGAGCTTGGGAGGGGTGGAGTTTCAGGGCTTAAGGGACCGCCTTGCCTTCCAGTCGGCCCTGCCCTCCACGGCCCCTGAGTCTCACGTGACTGGGTAATCGCTGGAGTGGTCCTTGTGCGCGCGCCCGCAGTGCCTCTAACCGCTGCCTTTCCGGCTCCCCTGCGAACCAGGACCACAGGAGTCTAGGTCTCCAGGGTTTCGCCCAAAACAGGGGCTTAGTGGAGTCAGAAGTGGCACAGTTGGGAGGGTCTGTCTCCCGCCCACTTGCGAAAGCCAGCGGCACAATCAGCAGTCTGTCCTCCGCATGGTGCCGTGCGCGACCAGACCTCCGATCCTTTGCAACTCCCCTAAATTTCCGTGCACTTCTCCCTTTTCACAGTCCAAACTCCCCCCGTATGAGTTTCAGCTGGATCTGGGGTTTAGTGTCGCAGGACAAGGGGTTCAATGCCTTTGAGAGACTCCGTCTCCCTCCCGCCAGAGAAAACCAGCCAGGTACTCCGGCACCCGCTCTCTCCTCGCGCGCGTCTCTGTACCTCAGCTTTTTGCAGCTCCTCTGGGTCTCTGTGAGCCCCTCTCTTTCCCTCTAGTTATAGAACTTCCACTCAGCCAGCTTTCCTGTGGTTCTGGATGATGTCCGTTCTGTCTTTTAGTTGTAGTTTTGAAATTGTTGTGCGAGGCAGCAGTATAGGTGTTTACCTATGCCACCATCTTGGATTTCTCATAAGCGACACTTTTAAAGAAGAGAAGGGACCCTGTTTAATACACAATAGGTTTCCAAATCTGACTGAAGGAACATGCATGGGGTTTTCTTTTATATCTCCCCGTAGTCTTTGTCCCACAAATATGGATTATGCTTCCAGTTCTTTTTTGCAGGCCTTGCAAGAAGGCTCCCAGGTATTGGGGTTCTCCAAGCCATATCTGAAGGTCTGGCCTGGTGCCAGCATTAATAACCCTCCCTCTGGGACAGTGCACTGTTCACAGTAACAGATTCTGCAAGACCAGTATCTGGGAAGGAGGTAGTGTCTTAATTATAGGTTATCAAGAATGTATACTGAGCTTGCTGGCAAGGATTCAGATTACTATCCCCAAATATCAGGGTGACATTGGAATTAGCCCATTTTAGCATTCTTATAATATTTATGCATGTCAGTGAAATTATAAAGTGGTTTTTCTAACATATGGCATAGACAGTAAAATTTATTAAAAGTAACAGTGAATTAATGACCAAACAACCCTGTTAATTATAAGCAAATCTTGACTTAAAGCATTTTAAAATTAACATGGTATTATTTAAAAAAATCTTTATTGTTGAAAGGATTACATATTTCCTCTTTTTTCTCCCATTGATCCCTTTTAGCCCACCTCCTTCTCTGCCTGATGCCTTCAACCCTTTATTGTCTGTATCCATGGCTTATGCATAATGCATAAAAGTTCTTTCGTTGATCTCTTTCCACCCACCCACTCACCTCTGTTATCCTGCTGAGATTCCATAGACTATTCCATGCTTCTATGTCTCTGCATCTATTTTATTCATCAGTTGATCTCGGTCATTAGAGTTTATATACAAGTGAGATCATGTGATACTTGTTTTTCTCTAACAGGTATGTTATGCTTTGCATAACACTCTCCAGGTCTCACCATGCTGTCTCAAACGGTAAGAGACCCTTCTTTTTTGTTAATTTTTATTATTTATTTATTTATTTATTTATGTTTTATTAATGTGTTACATTTATACATACCTTCCCATTTCCCATCCTCCTCCCAGGTATAGCCTAACACACCAGTGTCTTGTGTTCAATGGTTATGCTTATATGCATACATACAAGTTCTTTGGTTGATCTCTTATCTACCACACCTCTCCTTAATCTTCCTGCTCTAATTTGACAGTCTGTTTGATAAATTACTGACTCTGTATCTATCTTTTTATTCTTCAGTTTATAATATTCTTTATTATCCACAAATGAGTGATATCATGTGGTATTTTTCCTACATTGACTGGCTAATTTCACTTAGCATAAGACTCTCCAGTACCATACAGGTTGCTGCAAATGGTAAGAATTCCTTCTTTTTTATGGCAGCATAGAATTCCATTATGTAGGTGCACCATAATTATCCCTCTTCTAATGGAAGTGTTTGTTGAATTCCAGGAATTTTTGGAAGACCTTTGCAACTGGAGCACAATAGAGGAGGAGCCAGTGGCTTGAGTTCAGGATGGAGAGATCGAGACCCTTCTTTTTTAATGCAACATAGTATTCCATGGTGTAAACGTTCCACAACTTTTTTATCAACAGGATGCTAATTTTGACATAACATATAGATCAGAAATTTTCTCCATTAAATCTAAAGACTATGAAATCCAGGTCTGAAAAATAGAGGGTTTACTGTATCTTAAGTTTGGGAGAGACTTAGAGCTCTTTCAAACTAACCAGTTTCCTAATTGTTTGCAGGCTTGTTTTAGTCCCTTTCTTTAACCAATCAATTTCCTAGGTCTTTCAGGGTTCTGTGTCCCTTATATGATCTTTTCCCAAGCTAGACAGACAGATATTAAGGTCACCATCTAGGTCCTATTGTCCATACCTCGAAGTGGAAGTGTTACAGAAAACTGGAATAATCAAAACATGCTCGGAGATTTTGGAGTTACCTTTATTTCATGCTGGTCCAGATAAAAATGTTTCTCAAATTCTGGGCCACAACATGAAAAATTTTTCTGTATTTATATGTTTTTACCTTCTTTGTCTCCCAAATATGGAATGTTTCCTGCCCCTTTGCAAGTTCTTAAAGGGCCCTTATGTGCTGAGGCATTGAGACTTCAACCAAAGACCTGGCCTGGTGCCAACACTGATAATTTTGCCCAGGGAAGGTTTAAGGGCTTCTCTGAAGTGAGAAGAGTCTCATTTCCCTTAGTATTTAAGCAAAAAAACATTTACAGAAGCCAATAGCAAGGTAAAAATTTCGAACAGCAGTTTTTATATAAGATGGATACTTCATTCTCCACTGGTTTTATGTACATGAGTCAAATCATTGATTCTTGGTCATTGTCAAGAATGGATTTATATTTACCCCTGAGGAATATAATTTTAGTTTTCTGTAAAATAAAGTTAGTGGGCCTAGAATGAAGACCAGTAGTAACCTTTATAGAATCCGAAAAGTCTTGGACTCTATATTTTATCTGAGCTGCTTAAACCAGGTGTGATGAAGCCACGTTGGGATTCTGTTGACCTTGAATGCCGTGGAGGTGGTCCTTTCCAGGTAGAAGTCAGTCCTTAAGTGGCAAATTTCTGTACCCAAACAGGGTCACCAGGGTGGAAGGGATAAAACGGATCAGAAGTTGGTACAGGCGGATCTTCTCTGATGTGCTTCCGAATTACTTCCTGGGTAGACTGTGAAGTCTGTAAGAACTTGAATAAAGACTGGTTATAGATTTCAGCTTTTCTAGATTGGGTAGATCTGGGTCTGGGGAAGTCACTAGAATTTGTAGAGGCCCCACTGGTTTTAGGGCAGCCTTCTAGGCAGCTTCATCTGTGGCCTGATTCCCTCTTGCTTCTGTGTAGACCCCTTACCTTGTAAATAGCAGTATGTACACAAGCCATTGTAAATGTGTACCTACTATCAGTATAAATCCTTACAGATTTTTATTTTGACTACCAGAGAGCCTGAAAGTGAGTGACTTGAGTGTTTGACATGCAGTACTCTAGTGTGTTCTGAAGTAAAGCCTGGACCTCATATGGGGCAGTTAGGATTAGTCACTGCCCTAGGGTTAACTTATTTGCTTTTCTGATAAGCATAGCTGTGGCTGCTACCACCTGGAGGTGAGTATGTCATACAAATGCAAAGGGTTCAAGTCTTTTGGACAAATAGGCTACTGGCCTTCTCTAAGGGCTGAGACTATGGGTGAATACCTCTTTCACTATGCCCCTTGTCTCACATACATAGAGATAAAAAGACTTAGTTACATCTGGTAGCACTTGTTGACCCATCGTCCTTGCTCTGCTTATGTTTGTCTAACTGCCTAATATATTACCTCAAGGAACCTGGCTCTGAATTTTTTAGGAAAAATGGACGTTGAATTTTTTCTGTAGCTGCTTCATGCTGAGAAGGGACGGAGTTTTCCTCAGAGCCAAGAGATTCTTGCTGTCTGTCAGAGGGATGATGATGCCTGGGCACAGAAGGAGGTAGGCTTGTGACCTGGCAGAGACAAACTGTAACAAATGGTCTGGTGGAAGGGAAAGAAAACATTTCAGTTTTAATAACCTCTATTGAAATAGAATTTTTTTCTTAAAATTATCTCTATGTTTATTAAAAGGGCCAAATCAAGACAAATTTACCTATTGTATTTACTTTGGCCTGATTATTTGCATAAACAATAAGAATGGTAACCAACTACGTTTGCCAGAATTATATGATTGAATCTTAGTGTGCTCCATAGAGTTAGGAAGCCAAGCCATCCAGCTGCCATCCGGTCTTGCCTGCAGTATATGCTGAGTTAGATGAATCCCACACTTGCAGCGACTTCACCTGGATCTACACTCTAGGCTTCTTCTTCTTTTTTTTTTTTTACTGTTCATATTATTATATTTGTTTCTCTTTTTTCCCCCTATGGCTCCCTCCACCCAGCTCAATCATTTCTCCTCACAAGCACTTCACCTAACCCATCTTCTACTTAAAAATATTTATTTTTCTTTTCACTTAGAATAAGATCCTAACCCATTCTCACAATGTAAAATCTACCTTTATATTTTCTTAGATCTCATTCTTCACACACACTCTTCTTCATTTTCTTTCTGTCTCTCAAGCATGTCTGTCTCTTTCTTCCTCCAACGCTTCTCCTATTTACTAGCAGTGTCTCTCTCTCTTCTTCTGTCACCCCATAATTCTGATGTTGGTACACTTGAAGTTGTCCCAGAGACTCCTTACACTGTCTTCAACATTTTTGGATTTTTTTTCCTTCCTGCTTTTCCAGTTGAGTGTTTATCCAGTCATTTGTTTTCCTCTATTTCTTTCATTTGTGATCTGTTCCTTTTTTTCTGCATATTTACTATTTTGGGAGAATTTCTATGTTGGAATCAGCCTTATGATACAAGACTTGCAAAACTATAAAAGCCTCTCTGTTAAGCTTGAATGGGGTGGAGTCTCAGGGCTGAGCAGATGGCCTTAACTTCCAGTCAGCCCCACCCTACACTGCCCCTGGGTCTCAAGTGACTCTTGGTAATCCCTGCAGCCTTCTCTGTGCGCACATGTGTACATGCCTCTAGATGTCTGCCTTTCTGGTTCCCTCGCGATCCAGGCCCCATATGAGTGTGTGTCCTCAGGGTCTCACCTGATACTGGGGTTCAGTGCCATTAGAAGTGGTGCAGTTGGGATGCTCTGTCTTCCACCCACTAGAGAAAGCCAGCAGCACAATCAGCAGTCTGTCCCCTCTGTGCACATTAGTGTGCACGCCCTAGACTCCTACTCTTTTGTGGCTCCTCTAAATTTCCAAGCGCTTCTCTCTTTTCACAGTCCAGACTCCCGCCATATGAGTCTCACCCAGAAATGGGGTTCAATGCCTTAGGATAAGGGGTTCCATGCAATTGGGAGGTTCCATTTCCCTCCCGCCAGAGGAAGCCAGCCAGGCACTCTGGCGCCCACTCTCTCAATGTCTGCATCTCCATACCTCAGCTTTTTGCCGCTCCTGAGTCTCTGTGAGCCCCTCTCTTTCCTTCTAGTTGTAGAATTTCCACTCAGCCAACTTTCCTGTGGTTCTGGATGGTGTCCATTCTGTCTGTAGTTATAGTCTTAAAATTGTTGCTCGAGGCAACAGTTTTGGTGTTCACCTATGCTGCCATCTTTGTTTCTCCCCACTCTGGGTTTTAAAGCCCATCTCATAGCCCTCCTACACATTACAACACAGAGTACTTGGGGGTTCTTCAGGGACACAGAGGTGTTTTTATTGCTTCCTTTCGACTCTGATCAACCACCAGTGATGATAGGGCATGGGCCTGATGCTCCAGCACCAGTTATTTTTCAGGGCTCCCAAGCAGGATACCAGACTTTTCCTTGGCACTCTTTTTAACAATTTCTTTTTTTTAAAATATATTTTATTGATTTTTCACAGAGAGGGAGGAAGAGGGATAGAGAGCTAGAAACATCGATGAGAGAGAGACATTGATTAGCCGCCTCCTGCACGCCCCCTACTGGGGATGTGCCCGCAACCAAGGTACATGCCCTTGACCGGAATCGAACCCGGGACCTTTCAGTCTGCAGGCTGACACTCTATCCACTGAACCAAACGGGTTTGGCTTCCTTGGCACTCTTATTGGCTTCAAATATTCAGAGTTCAGATAGGGCTCTTTAAAATGTGATATTCCAGTCAAAGTTTCTGGTCAATAAAACCATTATTGGAAACTGATCTTATTGAACTTATGCAAATAAATGTATTGCCATGATTTATTACGCATTGCTAAATTTAAGAGGAATTATATAAGGAAAAAAAAGATACTGACCTGCATTAAGATCTGATTTTCCTTATCAGTCCTTTTTATGGATTCTTCAGAGTAAGATAACTATCTTCAATTGACAAGGAGAAATTTAAAAGGTGTCTATATTAAAATACACAATTATACCTGTCCTAGTAGTAAGGTTCCCCCTACTTGTCCTTAAAATTTCATATGGTCTCTGGAAGGGGTTACATGCCCTTTGAGAAAGGACTAAGGGAGCTTTATTGCCTTACATGTCACAGGACCTCACAAGGTCTGTAATTCCTATAACAAAGGGCTGGTACTCATCACTTCCCTCTTTCCAAATAGGCCTTCCTCAGTTTCTTAAAGTTGAGGTTTGTGCCACACCTGATATGGGTATGGTCACACAGGCCTGCAAGACAGTATACAGACTGCCAACTGTCTTTCAATAGAGACTAAAACCAGATGGGTATTTTTTTTTGCCCATTTTGGCACATGCCCTTTTGGCAACTGCATTCAAATCTGTAAGGTTAATGCAATATTATTAACACAATGAAGTATAATACTGTGGCCACCATAGGTAGCCAAATCTTCTGCTACCATAAATGACACATGGTAGGGCTATACAAATATCTTAGGGATTGACTAATGTCTATTCTTGACCTTCTAACTAAAGCAAAATTGTTTTTCTGGAGACATGTCCATGAAAATACAGGCATCATCTAAGTGTATTATACAGTTTTCTGCATGCAACTGTCATGCCTGTGCATGGTGGCCAGTTCTTCTTTCTAGCCACAAATACAGCCTAATTTCTTAAAATTTATTCTGACAGTGAAAGTTGTTTTGCTGTAACAGGCAGCTTAACCCCTACATATCTGGGATTGGAAATCTGCCTAGAAAGCCACATGTAATTTATAAGCTTAACATGTGGCTTTAGATCCTTCCAACCAAGCAGGGTCTCTGCCATCCTTCAGTCAGACTCCTCTTTTGGAGAATCTCAAAGTCTTGAAGGCTCCCTGTTCCAGGGAGAGTGCCTTTTTTTTTGCTCTTTAGCTTTAAGCTGCTAGTCCAAAATAGCCAGAGTTGCAGTTAGAAAGAGCTTTGCATATTGCAAAGATCTTCTGTGGCAGTGGCTTGTGTATTAGGCCCCTTATCTTCCCACCAGTCCTTTTGTGGCAGAGCAGCGACCAGGCCTCTCCCAAGGAAGTGCACTGGAAAGGGATTTCAGCCCCTCCTCTTGCCAGCAGCAACAGGTACTGAACCCTTTCAGTACATTTGCAAACAGGGAGCTTTCACCAGCTCTATCTGCTGCTTTTACAGATCCTAGGCTCGCTGCTTTATTCCTGGGGCTGCCAGAAGGCCAGTAGCAGTCACTGGCCTCTGGTTTAACTGTTGTAGCCCGCAAGCTGAAGGTCTAAGTCTTATATTGCTTGTTGTAAAATGCTCATTATACACTGGGCAGCAGTGGGGCAGCTTTAGTATCAGGTATATGCCTGCTGTCCCCCACTTTTTTTCGCTGCTTCAGCTTCTTCCAGGGTCACTGCAGGCAGCTCAGGCCTCCTTTTTTCACTTTGCTCTCTGGGGCTGAGTCTGCCTAGTTACCAGTTTTAAATCACCAGGGAAGCTAGATTAATTATGCTTGCAGAACACTTTCAACCTTGAATCTAGTGAAGTTTTGATAAGACACCTGGACCAGACCCCTACGACAGCAGAATGGTTTGGAGCCAGCAAAAACCTATCTCTCCCTGCTTCAAGATTAACTGCCAACATCCTCCCTCCCATCTTTTCTGCATTAACCATTTACTCTGTCTAGGCAAATGGTCTGCGATCTAGTATATTTAAGCTTTTTACATTTAAGGATACTTCTTTCTTTCTGTAACCATTATTTTCCCTCATAGATTTTTCCTTTTTATTTTAAGCCCTTAGAGCAGTGGTTCTCAACCTGTGGGTCGCGACCCTTTGGGGGTCGAACAACCCTTTCACAGGGGTTGCCTAAGACCATCGGAGAATGCAGATATTTACATCACGATGCATAAGAGTAGCAAAATTTCATGGTTGGGGGTCACCACCACATGAGGAACTGTATGGAAGGGTCGTGGCCTTAGGAAGGTTGAGAACCACTGCCCTAGAGTATCTTAAATCTTGCTTCTTTGCCACTCTTTATTTCTCTGAGGATTCCCATTCCCCAAACCAGTTGCTTGTCTTCCTTTCCTATTGTGAGTCAGAGGAAGAAAATTCCTACAGAGTGAAGAAATAGAAACAGTGGGAGTTTCAGAGAAAACCACAGACTACCACTGTAGTAGTCCTCTCTTTTGTAGCCTGAGGTCAAACTTGTGGAGAAAAATGACTCTTAGCCTGAAATGATAGCAGATAAGGATAAGGGTGTGTAGGGAGATTTCTTGTGAACTGAAAGCCTATGTTCCCTCCTGAAAGAAAAGATTTTTAATCCAGTTACAGATGCTATTGAAATCAAAATGAGGTAGGAAAGACCAGGTTATGTCCTCTATGAAGATCCTAATAACTGAAAACAACAAATCAAATACAAAGACAACAGAGCACAAAAGACACATGTAAATAAATAAATAAAATAAAATAAACACGTTAATAATAACTTCAGCCTTCGTTCGGCCTTAGATGGCTCACGTTGGACTATGATGTCACAGGCAAGGACAGGGCCTTGCATAGTTGTAAGCACTGTCCTTGGAAGTCTCCAACCACTGTCCCAGAATTTATCTAAGGACGTAAGCACAGGTGGCCAAGATTATCCTCTGCCAATAGAATGGACTTATACGGATGACTCAAGGCACTTATTAAATATTGGCCGAGCATAAATCACACAGGAGACAGACATGCAATGCACGAATCACACACGGTTTATTTACCAGAGTCCTGGTGGTTTCCAGACCTTGGCAGGCCACCCGGAGATCCGCGCTGACAGACACACACACTGGACGTTGGACGTTGCAGCTGCAGCTCGGCGTCTTGTAGAGGCCTCAGCTTGTGGCTCACGATTCGGACCCAGGGTCCACTGCAGAGCTCAGAGTTCAGGCAGGATGCAGGAAGGGGAGCGGAGAGCGACAGTCTGTGGAGGAGCAGACAAGTGGCTCTAATCTCCTTTGGAGCTTGCTCTCTTTTATGTGCTCAAGCAGACATCTTCAGTGTGTCTTCAGTGTATCTTATCAGCGGGTCCCAGGTGCTCTGCTATCTGGTCTTTACATGTGGGGTACAAACTTTTATATCTCTTACATGCACATCTCTTTTAAGGGTGTTCACACTTCATTCCACTCTCTAATATGTCACACACAATTTCTTATTTTATATTTGTATTCTATCCTTATTATTATTACTGTAACAACCACCAAAAGAGATACGAAAACCATAAATAAAAGTTCTTCGTTCTTTGAAATATCACAATTTATGCCTTTAAATTAACTCTAGGACTTCAAAATTTAATATAGCAAGTTCACAAATCAGAACAAACTGAAATCCCTACTTATACAAAATTAGAGAGGAATTTTTATTAGCTAAATGGGCTGATTCCCTCTCTGACAGAGAGCAAAAACTCAGAAAAAGAATTTCAGAAGCTGCTAAAGACTTTTGCACTGTCACAGCAGGTCCATCCTATCTTTAAACAAATAAAACAATAGAAAGAGATAACAAATACTCTCCTGTGTACAGCCAGAAGGCACAAAGTAACTTAGGCCTCACACAGACCAGTTAATGAGCAGATAATTATTCCAAGACAGACAAACATCCATACTCAGAACTCTCTCAGTAGACTAGCCCATATTGGAGCTGAGCAGATAAACAAAACAATGCTGAACTCCATATATGCTTGGGGGCACTCCCGCCACCCATGCCCCAGAACTGAATTCTCAACCAATGTCTTGATGAGATCCTACTGGAGGAGTGAAGACTGTCCAGTCCCTCTTCTCAGTAGCAAATTGGCTAGTCTTACACACAAACAAACAGCAGAGTGAACTCATAATTCCCTAATCAAATCTGAATTCACTCACTTCTAGAGTCCCATAGTTATATACTAGCTAAGTCCAAGTTTTTTACTTCTACCAGATATTTATCCAGTTTAAACAGTTTAAGTGACACCTGATTCCTGATTACTTTACCTGCCGAAGCTACAGCTTCCGGGGAGGTGATCAAGCTCCCCCTTCCACTCATTGGAGTAGGCCAAACTGACGGGGTCCCTACCTTACAGATTCTGTCAACAGGTCCAGAAGTGTCCGTCCACTCTCTTCAGATGCTGGCCAGGTCCTGGGATGAGGTCTGGGAGGGCCTGGAATCCCCCGGTTCAATTCTGCTAAATAAGCAGAGTGGTACCTCCCAGAGGCCTATCCAGCTTTCCAGGGCCCCAAAACCAGTCCACGCACCAGAGGGTAAAACGCCAAGCATGGGTTGGTTTTCCCGGAATCTCAGGGAACCAAAAATTTACAGAAAGTCGGAATAATCAAACAATGCTGGGAGAGTTTGGAGTTACATTTATTACGTGCAGGTCCAGAAGAAAATGTTTCTCAAATTCTGGGCCTCAACATGCAGACATTTTCCGTATTTATATGTTTTTACCTTCTTTGTCTCCCAAATATGGGATGTTTCCCTGCCCCTTTGCAAGTTCTTAAAGGGCCCTTATGTGCCTGAGGCCTTGAGACCTCAACCAAAGGCCTGGCCTGGTGCCAGTACTGATAATTTTGTTCAGGGAAAGTTTAATGGCTTCTCTGAAATGAGAAGAGTTTCATTTTTCTTATTATTTAGGCAAGCAAAAATTTACAGAAGCCAATAGCAAGGTTAAAATTTCAAACAGCAGTTTTTATATAAGATGGATACTTCAGAAGGACTGTCTTCCTATATACTATTTTGGCTTCTACTGTGCATGCATCCATCAGAGGAATTTCTGATTCTTCCTTGGTAATCATGGGTAATTATTAATAAGGATTTTTCCCACTTCTGAGGTTATTTTCCAAGCGTGGAAGATGAACAATTCTCTGAGAAGCCTATGAATACCACAACTTCTTAGTGAAACAGGTTTATTATTCAACTCATCTCTCTAGTTTATTATGTAATATCTGATTCCCCTTACTTTCTTCCTTTATTAATATCTAACAGCAGGACTAATTCTCAAATTCATCTTAAGAAAGTCTGGAATCCAGGCCTCTCATATCATTAAGGGTGCTGGACATAGACAGGTAGGCATCAAACGGGATCCAAGGAAGAGTGAAATTTTGTTGCAGGATTTGTTTGCCTGCATGCATCAAAATCCAATAAGGCAGGAGTAGAAAAAAAAGCAAACGTTTATTTTTAGGAAGTGGCCCATGCCCAGAAAGGTGAGAAATGCTCAAAGACATGACTCCCTAATGTTTCCCAGGGTCTAAGTATTACTGGGGAAAAAATCATTAATCATGATGACTAAGGGAGTTGGGTCATGGTCTTTACTGACTGGTTGGTGCTAGGGTAGATGGTTATTGATCAGTTCATATCAACCCATCATCTGATTTTCCAGCTTTTCTGGGCCTGCAGCTTAACACAACTAAAGCCTATATGTTATCCCCAGTTTGTCCTGGGCTTAATGCTTAAGAAAGTGGTCCTTACAAGGGAAAAATGAGGCAGGTTAGTCAGGGTGTTGAATGAGGCCAATATGAATAAAAGTAAAAGAAAGGAAAAGAGGTCATATTAAAAAAATAAAGTTCAGTTACAATTTCCCAAGACTTCTGCTGATATGGAGACTCCAATGAATCTTTGAAAAGCAGTCATTACTTTATACATATTTCCCCACCTCTTTGCTGACGATGAGACTGTTTAAGCCCAATTCAGAACTTCTCTTGTTATTTTAGTATATTTGTAATAGGAACTATTGCCTTCAGGCCATCTGAGAGAGTATTTTATTCTGTTGCCAAATTATTGAAGCATTGAGAGATTTCATGATTTACCTAAAGTAACAGAGTATGACAGAGAATGCTAGGTCATCAACAATAGTGTCCCAAACATCTGAAAACAGACACAAAAAGAGTCTGGGCCACCTGTCACTACTTGAGCCAAATTAAGCATAAACCAGTTTGAATCATATATGAGCATTTATTCTAATAATGCAGAGAACATCAGATCATCCTGCACATTCTGTTCTAACACCTCCAACTAGTTGGCTGATTGTGCAGAGATAAGGGAAAAGCTGCATGGAAGCAAGAAGGAGGCAGAATGCGGGCTCCAGTTCCTGGGACCAGAGAATAGTCAGCATACCTAAAGCAAACTTCTGGAGTCAGTCAGGGTCCAGGTGCCTCCACCAAATCAAAGTGTGCCCTGCCCTTTGTCTCGTTCTTCAAATGCATTTTATTTTCTTAGCAATGGGCCCATCTGGGCTCCAAGGCATATCCTACCTTTTTACAGCTCTGTTTTTCTTCTTGTAGCACATTCTCTAGTTTCCCAGGGTCTGTAAGAAAACCTCTTATCTACAGTTAGAAAGGTGAATAGTCATTGAACAACTGTGGTCCTATTTCTATTAGTTTGTCTCACACTCCTCACATCCTTAAGTTTGTTCTAGTGTGTTTGATGCCTCAAAATTTACGTGTCCCCATACAGAAGTAACTTGGTATGATGGCAAGCATCTTTTCTACTATGTTCTCCAAAACAAGTTCTCTTATCTTTACAAAACTCTTCAGTAAGAGCCGGACTGAGTAACCATTTCTAGGAAACCATAGTAAAATGATTACATAGTTGTTCTACATCCCAGTGACTTTGAATATATTAATTTTATGTACATTTCATTCTCTGGATCATAGCCCAACTTCAATGAATATTTTGAAATGGCACTTCCTCTCCCTGTTGAAATAGGAATTTGGGGGTTAAGATAGGACAAGTTTAGGAAATTTTGGAAATTAGGGAGGAAGCAAAGGGCTGCAGAGCATCAGAGGGTATATTTCCATAGAATAGGAGAGCTGGAAAGCTGCAACAGTTATATTTCCATAGACTGAGGAAGTTGCAAACAGCAAAAGGTCTATATTTACAAAACAAAGAGAAGGAAGCCTTTCATTCAGAAGGAGAGGAAGAGAGCCGAAAGGGAATAAGAAACAATAAGGAAGGGAGGAAGGGAGAAACTCACATGTCCCATATGAAGTTCAACCTTTGAGCCCAGGAATTACTATAGTAACCAGTCTAAAGGAAAAGTAACCAATAAGAAGGGGTATGTATCAAGGCACCAGGATCTGCAGCCTATACAAGCAATAGGGAAAAGGAACTCAGTGGGGCCCTTTTTCTCCTCCCTACTTGGGAGTCCATTCTGTGGGACTTTTTCCCTCTCCCCATGTGGGAGTCTGCACTTATTCTTCAATAAATCACCACCTTTGCTATACCACTTTCTGCCCGTGGATTCTTTCTTTGATTTTGGCAGACAAAGAATCCGGTTCCAGTCCAAAGATTCCATATCACTATCATAAAGTGGTGTGTTACCTCATTTCAGTAACACTAAACTGTCCCATTAATTAAACACCAACTACAAATATCTCATTTTCTCTCACAACTTCATTGTTCCAGGTAATTAATTATTTTCACTATGCTTTGTAAGCCTCTTTAAGATACGAATTTCATGAATTTACATGGTTATGATTCTCAACCTTGAATCATAAAAACATTTTTTTTAAATGTAATTGCCTAGTCCCCCACCTACAGGGATTCTGATTTAATTGACTTCATAAGAATTCTAAGCATCCATATGTTTAAAAAAAAAACAACCTTTTGTGTTTCTAATATATAACTATTGTTAATCCCTATTCTTCCATATTGTCTCAATTAGTCCCTTTTTTTAACTGAGTTGAAGTATGCAATTCAGATTAGGCTCCTTTCTTGACCATCTTTTGTCAATTGTCTCAATTCTCATTTTCTTTTGGTCATAAGATTCTTCAACCACTTTTGGGCCCTCAATCTGCATTTCAAATATTCTGTATGATTGCTCTGTTTCTGATTAGAAAAGGCCATATTTATTCTCCCTTTTATCTGCTTCTCTATTTTCTAAAGACCCAGAAAAACACTCTTTTCTCTTGATCAGGCTATATCTTGTGAAGGGTGATAATGGTATGTATTCATTCTGCTATCTAGAGTTAAAAAGATTCATATAATTTAAACTTTGTTGCATGTGTTTTGTCTTAATCCAAGGCACAACAAAGGTTATTGCCACATGCTAATGGGTGATATGAGTTGTCACATGGGAAATGCAGTATTTAGCATCTCTAAATTTACTCAGTTCATTTAATTCTTCCAAGCAGCCATTTCTTCCTATTTAGGGTTTTGTTTTGAGGTGTTTTTTTTTTGTTTTTTTTTTAGAATTTTTTAGGAGTTCTGCAATCCACCCTCTAACTCCCCCAAAATCAACAACTGGAATTCTGAACAAAAACTCTGATTAGAAAACATTTTCTCCACCAAAACCAGTTTGGATCAGTGGATAGAGCATCGGCCTGCGGACTGAAAGGTCTCAGGTTTGATTCCTGTCAAGGGCATGTACATTGGTTGCAGGCATATCCCAAATAGGGGGTGTGCAGGAGGTGGCTGATCAATGTCTCTCTCTCATTGATGTTTTTAACTTTCTATCCCTCTCCCTTCCTCTCTGTGAAAAATCAATAAAATATGTTAAAAAAAAAAAAAGAAAAGGAAGCATTTTCTCCATTTACTCGGGGTTATTGCTAGTCCTTAGGTCTGAGTGTTTCATCAGATGCTTATAGTCTGCAGTCACAGAAACCCGAAGTGTTAAGTGGAACCAGAAGGCTTTTTCTCTGTGCTCTGATTACTAAAATCTGTATGGCATCTGAGCAGTTCTTTTTTTGAACTACTGGAAGTTAGCATGGCAGCCTCCACTTTGAAGACTTCTATCAGGAAAACAAAGAAGATGAGAATCAGCCAGTAGGCTATTAGAGAGTATTTTCTAGAGTTTAAAGAAAAAGCTCAAATAGATTTAGAAGTCCTGTTGTAAGATTGCAAAAATCAGGATCGGGCCGGGAAAGAGTTAACACAGCTCAGCTTAAAATTATATCCCTCAGTTACATCCTATTATTGCAGTCTCAGGGTTGAGAACAGGGTGGAAACTCCCAGGATGCTGTAACCCAGGTGTAGGTTGATAATCTTGTGTAGAGAGATAGCCTGTAGCCAAATTGCGGAAAGAGACATGGCCCAGACATCTCCAGAGATAACCGTCAGCAGATAGCCTATAGTAAAATTTTGACTAGAGACATGGTCCAGAAATCTCCAGAAACTAACCCAGAGATAACCATCAGCCGCATCCTGTTGTCACAACCCCATGGTAACCAGAAATATGCAGAGTCTGTAAATTGTGAAATGTATGTAGTAAAGCCCTGTGTTGACCTCTGTATAACCCTGTTACTTGTTACATAGTATATAAACTCAGCTTTGTATCAACTCGGGGCTCTCAGCCTCTGCTCTGTTTTCAGAGTACGTTGTGAGCCCCAGCATGCTTGGTCTGCAATAAACCCTTTGCTGTTTGCATGAGAACGTCTCTTGGAGTCTTCCTTTGAGCGACGAGCTTTTCGACCCTAACACTGTTGCCAGTGGAAGTGGAGTTCCTGCAGTGTCACAAGAAGAAACAGTTTTGGACCCACACAGGAGGATGAGGTCTGGTGATAAGATTAATTAAAAATAAATGGCTGTGGGAAACTTGTGCTTGATAGCCATTTTGTAGTAAGCTCCAGCCACATTAGCACTAACCTCGGGCTAGGTTTCTATTACCCCAAACCCTATCTCCTTCCCCATCTCCTGTAAGCCAGATGTTTTGCCTTAGGGCTAGGTATTTTTTGCTAACTTCCTCATTCCTCCTTTTCCCTATAAATACCCCAAATTCCTCATGAATAAATGAGATTGATTAGAACTTTGTCTCGTCTCCATTTCTTGTGTCGCTTGTCCTTTTCATCCCCACTCCCCCTCTAGGGTCCTCTTTGACTTAACCTTCGGTTCGGGACAAGTGGCGCCCAGGGTGGCTCGAGAATGGGGGATCCAGTGAGGGACGATGTCTGGAGAGCCGGCACAAAAAGAAGACAGGTAAGTTCACCAGGAACCTGCTGCATTTTCTACACCTCGGTGAGTAGACAGCCATTATGGGTCAAGAAATGAGTCAGCATGAGATTATGGGTCAAGAAATGAGTCAATGGACTTAGAAAAGCTTTAAAGGCATGAGGAGTAAAGGTTAAAATTAAACAGTTATGTGATTTTTTAAATTATATCCAAGATGTTTGTCCTTGGCTCCCTATTGAAGGAACTATTGATAATAAGAGATGGAAAAGGGTTGGAGATGCCCTTAGGGATTTTTATGAAAGATTTGGACCTGAAAAGGTTCCTATAACTGCCTTTTCATACTGGAATTTAATCGATGAGGTCATATCACAGAGGCATCAGGATCCTATAGTTGCTAATGTAATTGAAAAGGGAGAAAAAATCCTTAAAATAGATAAAGAGAAAGAGGATTTAAAAGAACAGCAGAAATTCCAGAGTTAGATGAAATAGATGCATTCCCGGTTACAGAAACAGTAGACGCACAAGGACAGGCTTGGCGTCATCACAATGGTTTCAATTTTAAATTAATATGAGTTAAAAACGGTGGTAGCCCAATATGGAGCCACAGCTCCTTATACTACAGCAATTGTAGAATCAGTAGCTGAAAATTGGCTTACGCCGGGGGATCGGCAGACTCTAGCTAGAGCAACTCTAGGGGGAGGGGATTATCTTCTATGGAAATCAGAATTCATAGAGTCATGCAAGGACACTGCTAAATACAACGTGCAAGCTGGCAATAGGTGGAATCTAGATATGCTCATAGGAGAAGGCAATTATGCTACCAGCGACGCGCAAATGCAATATGATGCAGTGTTATGCCCAGAGTTTGGGGTCCCCAATAATCCACCACTAAGGAGCCTTTTCCGATGCAAAAGCAAAGAGTCTTTATTGAAACTCGGGTTTGGCTCTCAAACCTCTTTCTGGCGCAGCAGCGAGGCGAGGGAGCAAGCCCGGTGGGAACAATGAGTTTTATGGGGTAGGATAATTAGGGGGCTTAGGAAAGTGACAAGGGTTACAGAAATTGTTCACTTGAATTAAGGTCTTTCTGTGGTTTAGCCTTATTAGGACCCTCGCTGTGTTCCTGGAGCTTCATTGGTCCATTTGGGTGGTGGTCAGGGAAGCTAGGACATTGCTGGCACACCTGTGGCCGCTCCCAGAAAAGGGAGAGGGTTTAGGCAGGGGGCCCAGCCCTATTGGACAAGATGGAGGGGAGTTCATTTCCTTTCACAGCCACTGCAGGTTCCAAAATAAAATAATTAATATGGGAAATTATGCCTCCAAGGTAAAAAACAAACAATAACAACAACAAAAACCTCCCAGCCTCCAGCCAACATTAATACAGCTGCAGACATACAATTCATAGGAAGCTTTTACTTGGAAATACTTAAAGAAATGCAAAGATTTAATTGAAGATATATCAATTTAAGATTGAAATAGGAACTTAAGAGCATTCATCTCAGGCAAAAACTGCTGTTTGACCTAGAAGGTCACATAAATCTATCCCACCTCACAAAGATTATTCTCCTGTGCTGGAGGACCAGAACCATAAAAGATTGATTCCTGTTGACTCAGTGGCTCCAGGAGTTGAAACTGCAGATGACCTTTAGAGATTATTAACTTGGCTCAATTTTGCTTCTGTACAATCTGCTTTCGCAAGATAGATCTACATTCCAATTTCTAGCAGGGTGTGTTTGGAGATAAGGAGCAGTTAACAGGAACAATTGTGGCCCACTGAAACCCATCCCCCCACAGCTGTTTGTGGAATTTAGAAAATTTTGTAGTTAAGGCCTTTAAAAGGACTGCCTACTCCTGGGATGGCAAGGTGGTGAATGTGTGGACTCCATCTGCGTGTGGTGCCCTCACAGCCACCGCTGGCCAGCAAAATAAATCCTTGCTTGCTTATTACCAACTTAGTAGCCTCCGTGGTCATTTGCAACTGGTGGTGGAAGTTGCCCCACAACAAGATGACCAAATTTGAACACTTCGGCTGCCTCAATTACATGTTTTGCATGCATAACTAGAAAATATCGGTTCTGGCCGAAACCGGTTTGGCTCAGTGGATAGAGCGTCGGCCTGAGGGGTCCCGGGTTCGATTTCAGTCAAGGGCATGTACTTGGTTGCGGGCACATCCCCAGTGGGATCGTGCAGGAGGCGGCGGATCGATGTCTCTCTCTCATCGATGTTTCTGACTTTCTATCCCTCTCCCTTTCTCTCTGTAAAAAATCAATAAAATATATTAAAAAAAAAGAAAATATCAGTTCTAAAATTAAACAGAAATAATGGGACGTACAGTATATCTTGATTGGAAATTAGAAGCTTCTTGAAGAAGCACTGATAAATTCTCTTCTCTGTAAGTTAATAATAAGAAATTTTAGAGTCTGTTTCTGAACTAAGAAAGGCTTCTGAAGCTAATGCTGTGGAGAGGCAAGGACCAGACTGTGCTCCCCCTATAAGGAGTAGAATTAAGGTCAGGGTGACCTCAGGCCTGGAGGCAGTAAAACCAGGAACTGGTGGTTTTCGGACACAAACACCAGGTACCTGAGGCACACCCAGCTCTGAGAAACAACAGGGTCTGACAAAGGACCCCTAAGAAGGACATCTGCATTCCAAGCTGCTTGCTTAATCAGAGTTTAGATAAACAGTAATGCTTAGCCAATTAAAGTTAGCCAAGTCCTCCTGCGCTGAGGATAAAAGGCACTTGCTGCAGAAGTTCAGGGCTCTCTCATGCTTCCCTGCTGTGTCAGTGGAACCTTGAGCCCAGACTCGAGTTCGTAATAAAGGCTTCCTAAATTTTCCAATTGGCTGTCTGGTGGCTGAATTTCGCGGGTGGGTTCGAGTCCCACCTGGGTCGCCCCACAACAATGTATATAACACCCCATTCTTTCCCTTCTACATCTCCTCCACTATGCCCTTTGCTCTCTGAGCTTCCTTGTCTGGACTTGCCCTCTCCATTTCCTTTCTTCTTTCCCCCTCATGTTCCCTCCTATCTCCTCCACTAGCACCTCCTAAAGACTAAGGGAAAATGAGGATAGAAATTCAGAAGTTCTGACAAGGATATTCCAGGAATTCTAGCAGCTCCATTCAGGTAATAGTCTTAGGTAGAGGGGAACCAGCAATTGCATATTTTTCTTGGACTAGAACATAATTAAGAAATCTACCTAAAGATTTCCCTGAGACCCTATTCACAAAGAAATGTAATTTAAAAAAATCCCTAAACCTATCTATGTCCCCCTATTAGAAGATGTGATTCTGGCTATTGTAACCTATTCCAAATAATATATCTAGTGATTTCTGGGAACAAAACACCAGGATTACCAAACAAGGTTCTCTGGGAAACTACTGTAGAAGAGTCTGCTTTTATTGTAGAAAGCCATGTCTCCTAAGAAGGATGACAGAAAATCACAATAGCATTTAAAAAGAGAAAAAACAAAACAAATTACAGAGGCAAATGTAAGATTGCTCCAAGGATTATCATAAATAATTTCTCTTTCTTATGCATAGTTTGGGAGAAATTAAAATTAGTGTAAAGAAAAAATATTGAGAATTTTGTAGATACTGGAGCTACTTTATTTTTAAACACACCCTACTAATTGCCTCTTCCCTCATAGTAAAGCTTTTGTACAAATAGTAGAAATATCTGATCAACCAATGTCTAATTTTAAATCAGAATATGTTCCCCTCTAACTAGGGAATATTATGGGGCAATATATATTT
This sequence comes from Lasiurus cinereus, assembly GCA_011751065.1. Taxonomy (NCBI): domain Eukaryota; kingdom Metazoa; phylum Chordata; class Mammalia; order Chiroptera; family Vespertilionidae; genus Lasiurus; species Lasiurus cinereus. The sequence goes on from JAAGEH010000049.1 coordinate 2,187,100, forward strand.
TTGCTAATCAAATCTTCCCAAATTCACCTGAAAGGATGAGATTTTCTTGAAATCAGTGATGTCCACATGTTCTTTTTCTAGAGGGTGAAATGTATTTAGAGGGTGAAATGTATTTAGAACTAAGTAAATCATATACTGAACCAATGGGAAAGTAATTATTTTAGAGGAATCTCTACAAGGAAAAATTAATCCTGTGACTGAGGGAACATTTGTTAAGGACATTTCCATACAACTTCAGGCCCTTTCCCACTCACAAATATCCTTTATGAACAAGCTGGAAATGAACCAAGGGTATAAAATTACATAAAAAAAGAAGCAGTAACTGCATGAGCAAGCCCCTGTAATTCTCCTATCCTAAAAAACAAAACAAAACAAAAACACTGCCCAGTATGGCTCAGTCAGTTGGGTGTCATCTCATGCACAAAAGGCAGCTAGTTCAATTCCTGGCCTGAGCATATTCCTGGGTTTCATATTCAACCCAGAGTAGGGGGTGTTCAGGAGGCAGCCAATCAATGTTTCACTTTCACATGGATGTTTCTCACTCTTCATATTTCTTCCTTTATCTCTAAAAAAATCAATAAGCTATAAAAAATAAAAATGGAGAGATATTTGTGAAGCATCCATCTTATGTAAAAACTACTGTTTGAAATTTTAACCTTGCTATTGGCTTCTGTAAATGTTTACTTGCTTAAATAATAAGGAAAATGAGACTATTGTCACTTCAGAGAAGCCATTAAATCTTCCCTGGACAAAATTATCAGTGCTGGCGCCAGGCCAGGTCTTTGGTTGAGATCTCAAGGCCTCAACACATAGGGGCCTTTTAAGAACTTGAAAGGGGTGGGAAACATTCCATATTTGGGAGACAAAGAAGGTAAAAACATAAAAATACGGATAATTTCTGCATGTTTGGGCCCAGAATTTGAGAAACATTTTCCTCTGGACCCCTGCGAGATAAATGTAATTCCAAACTCTCCAAGCATGGTTTGATTATTCCGGTTTTCTGTAACATTATTGGTTCCTTGAGATTCCGGGAAAACCAACCCATGCTTGGATTTTTAGCATCTGGTGAGTGGACTTGGATTGGGGTCCAGGGGAAGCAGATAGGCCTTTGGAAGGTGCCACTCTGCTGATTTAGCAGAATTGAACCGAGGGATTCCAGGCCCTCCCAGACCTCAGCCCAGGACCTGGCCAGCATCTAGAAAGAGTAGACAGACACTTCTGGACCTGTTGACAGACTTTACAAGTTCGACCCACTCTGAGTGAGTGGGAGGAGGAGCTTGATCACCTCCTTGGAAACTGTAGCTTCCTCAGGTAAATTAATCAGGAATCAAGTTTAAACTGGGTAAATATCTGGTAGAAGTAAAAAAGTTAGACTAGCTAGTATAAATGTGGGACAATAGAGGTGAGTGAATTCAGATTCCATTAAGGAATTATGAGTTCATTATGCTGTTTCTTTGTGGGTGAGACTAGCAAATTTGCTACCTAGAAGGCGAATGGACTCAGTTTTGTGTGTTTTTTAAATTAATTAATTAATTAATTTTTATTTTTTTTAAATTTTTTTATTGTGTTACATGTATACATATCGTCTCATTGCCTTTCCCCCTCCCAGGCATATCCAACTCCCCAGTGTCTTGTGTTCATTGGTTATGCTTATATGCATGCATACAAGTCTTTTGGTTGCTCTCTTCTCTACCTCACCTGTCCTTAATCTTCCTGCTGTAATTTGACAGTCTGTTTGATGATTTACTGCCTCTATCTATCCTTTTGTTCATCAGTTTATAATGTTCTTTATTATCCACAAATTGAGTGATATCATGTGGTGTTTCTCCTTCATTGACTGGCTTATTTCTCTTAGCATAAGGCTCTCCAGTTCCATCCAGGTTGCTGCAAATAGTAAGAATTCCTTCTCTTTAATGGCGGCATAGAATTCCATTGTGTAGATGTACCATAGTTTTCTGATGCACTCATCTGCTGATGGGCACCTAGGCTATTTCCAAATTTTAGCTATTGTAAATTGTGCTGCTATGAACATAGCGGTGCATAAATCCTTTCTGATTGGTGTTTCTACTTTCTTAGGATATATTCCTAAAGGTGGGATTACTGGGTCAAATGAGAGTTCATTTTTAGTGTTTTGAGGAAACTCCATACTGTTTTCCACAGTCTGCATTCCTACCAGCAGTGCACGAGGGTTCCTTTATCTCCACATGCTCACGAAAATTGTCATTTATTGATTAGTTGATGATTGTCATTCTGACAGGTGTGAAATGGTATCGCATTGTCGTTTTGATTTACATCTCTCAGATAATTAGTGACTTTGAACATGTTTTCATCTGTTTCTTGACATTACTTCTTCTTTCGAAAAGGTTCTATTTAGGTCCTTTGCCCATTTTTTTATTGGATCATTTATCTTTATTTTATTAAGTTGTATAAGTTGGCTGTAGATGTTGGAGATTAAACCTTTATCAGTGATAACATTTGCAAATAAGTTCTCCCATACAGTGGGCTTTCTAACTGTTTTGTTGATGGTTTCTTTGGCTGTGCAAAAGCTTTTTATTTTGATGTAGTCCCATTTGTTTGTTTTTTCTTTAGCTTTCATTGCCCTTGGAGCAGTATCAGTGAAGAAGTTCTTTCGGCATATGTCTGAGATTGTGCTGCCTGTGAATTCCTCTGGTATTTTTATGGTTTCCCATCTAATGTTTAAGTCTTGTATCCATTTTGACTTTATTTTTATGTTTGGTGTAAGTTGGAGGTCCAGTTTTATTTTTTTGCATATATCTATCCAATTTTCCCAACACCATTTATTGAAGAGGCTGCCTTGCCTCCATTGTATGTTCATGCCTCCTTTGCCAAATATTAATACAGCATAGTGGTTTGGGTAGATATCTGGATACTCTATTTCATTGGTCTTTATGTCTGTTCTTGTGCCAGTACCAGGCTGTTTTGAGAACAGTTGCTTTGTAGTATAGCTTGAAATCTGGTATTGAGATTCCACTTTATTCTTCTTTCTCAGGATTGCTGTGGCTATTTGTGGTCTTTTTTTTCTTCCAGATAAATCTTTGAAGAGTTTTTCTAGGTTTGTGAAATAAGTCGTTGATATTTTAATAGGAATGCATTGAATCTATAGATTGCTTTGGGTAGTATGGACATTTTAATGATGTTGATTCTCCCAATCCATGAGCATGGTATGCTCTTGCATCTCTTTACGTCTTCCTCTATATCTTTTATCAGTGTCCTGTAGTTTTCTGCATGTAGTTTTTTACCTATTTAGTTAAGTTTATTCCTACGTATCTTCATTTTTATGGTGCAATAGTAAAAGGGGTTGCTTTTTTAGTCTCTCTTTTTGTAATTTCACTATTAATATATAGAAATGCCACAGATTTCTTGTTATTAATTTTGTATCCTGCTACATGCCAAATTCATTTGTTAAGTCAATTAGTTTTTGGATGGAGTCTTTCGGGTTTTGTATGTACAGTATCATGTCATCTGTAAATAAGGACAGCTTTACTTCTTCTTTTCCAATTTGGATGCCTTTTATTTCTTCTTGTCTAATTGCAATGGCTAATGCATCCAGTTTTATGTCGAACAGGAGAGGTGAGAGTGGGCATCCTTGTCTTGTTCCTGTTCTTAGGGGAAATGGTTTTAGTTTTTGCCCATTGAGTATGATGTTAGCTGTGGGTTTATCATATATGGCTTTTATGACGTTGAGGTATGATCCTTCTATTCCCACTTTGCTGAGAGTTTTTATCAAGAAAGGGTGTTGGATTTTGTCAAATGCTTTTTCTGCATCAATTCATAAGACTTATGTGATTTTTTATCTCTAAATTTATTTATGTGATGTATCACGTTTATTGATTTGCGAATGCTGTACCATCCTTGCATACCTGGGATGAATCCTGCTTGGTCATGATGTATGATCTTTCTGATGTACTGCTGGATCCGATTTGCTAGAATTTTATTGAGGATTTTGGCATCTATGTTCATGAGAAATATTGGCCTATAATTCTCTTTACTTGTGTTTTCTTTATCTGGTTTTGCTATTAAGGTGATGCTGGCTTCATAGAAGGTGTTTGGAAGTGTTCTTTCTTCTTGAATATTTTTGAATAGTCTGAGGAGGATAGGCTTTAATTCTTCCTTGAATGTTTGGTAAAACTCCCCTGTGTAGCCATCTGGACCCGGGCTTTTGTTTGCTGGAAGTTTTTTGATGACTGCTTCAATTTCTTCCATAGTTATTTGACTATGGAGCTGTCTAGATTCTTCCTGATTGAGTTTTTGAAGGTAATATTTTCTAGGAATATGTCCATTTTTTGCACGTTGTCTAATTTGTTGCAATAGAGTTGTTCGTAGTATTTTTTAACAATCCTTTGTATTTTGGCAGGATCTGTTGTTATTTCTCCTCTTTCATTTTTGATTTTTATTTAGGTCTTCTCTCTTTGCTTTTTTTTTTCTTTCCAAAACTCATCTTTTATTCATATTTGGACTTCTCTTTCTTAAATCAATATAATATATTAACACAGTAATCAATCCAGCATCTTCCAGAACAACTGCTCATTCATTTGGTGAGAAATCTGGCAACCAAACATATTCTACCTCTCTTGTCATAATCGTGATTTTAAATAAAAAGTTTATGTTCAGTACAGGTGGGGAAGATAGGATGGTTATAAATTTGTCTGATAATGTATTGTATCCCTAGTAGTCAATAACATTTTAGGAGGAGGACGCATAATATTTATATTACTCTGTATTTATTCCCATGGTGTATTTAAAATCAATAACTACTTGGATTACATTGTCCCATCTTTGTAATAAAAGTTGACTGAATGGAAGGTTACACACACACACACACACACACACACACAAAAAAAAAAAAAAACCAAAGAGAAAACTCACCAAAAATTCAGACAGGAATCTTCCAAAGAAATCTAAGGGAATTGGATGAGCGTTACTTTTTTATTTTTTTTAATATATTTTACTGATTTTTTACAGAGAGGAAGGGAGAGGGATAGAGAGTCAGAAACATCGATGAGAGACAGACATCGATCAGCTCCCTCTTGCACGTCCCCAACTGGGGATGTGCCCACAACCAAGATACATGCCCTTGACTGGAATAGAACCTGGGACCTTTCAGTCCGCAGACCGATGCTCTATCCACTGAACCAAACCGGTTTCGGCAATTTTTTAAATATTGTCTCATGTCACTAGCAATTTTCCTGCCACACATGCTTATTTTTTACTGTCCTCAAACTTTTTAATGAAATAACCATAAAATCCACATGAAAAGTGACCCTGTGTTTGCCACCACAAACGATCATTAAGAAAATTATTGCTAAATTACTTGTGAGACTCTTTAAATTATTGTTACCAACAGTAGACCTAAATGTTTTCTGCATTTGTGGCTACATTTCCGTCAAGTCAAAGTAAGCTTGTAGACTCTTAAGCACTGAAAAGATGATAGTGCCTTCCAAGGTGACACCTAGACAACCAGAAAGACAAAATAAAAAGTTAAAACTAATTAAGGCAATGCCTGGCCTCAGTGGCTCAGTGGTTGAGCATCCACTTAGGGTGTAGACTCCATCCCCCATGGGGGACGTGCAGGAGGCAGCTGATCAATGATTCTCATTATTGATGTTTCTATCACTCTTGACCTCTCTCCTCCTCTCTGAAATCAATAAAAAAAAATATATATATATTTTTTTTATTCTTTTTTTTTTTTATTAATTTTTTATACATATCTCCCTATTGCCCCCCCTCCCTCCCAGGCATACCCCAACCCCCCAGTGTCTATGTTCATAGTTATGATTATATGCATGCATACAAGTCCTTTGATTGATCTCTTATCTAGCTCGCCAAACTTTAATCTTCCTGCTGTAATTTGACAGTCTGTTTGAAGCTTTACTGTCTCTGTATCTATCCTTTTGTTCATCAGTTTATAATGTTCTTTATTATCCCCCAATGAGTGTGATCATGTGATGCTTCTCCTTCATTGACTGGCTTATTTCACTAAGCATAAGGTTCTCTAGTTCCAACCAGGTTGCTGCAAATGGTAAGAATTCCTTCTTTTTAATGGCAGCATAGAATTCCATTGTGTAGATGTACCACAGTTTTCTGATCCACTCATCTGCTGACGGGCACCTAGGCTGTTTCCAAATTGTGGCTATTGTAAATTGTGCTGCTATGAACATAGGGGTGCATAAATCCTTTCTGATTGGTGTTTGTAATTTCTTAGGATAAATTCCTAAGAGTTGTATTACAGGGTCAAATGGGACATCCATTTTTAGTTTTTTGAGGAAACTCCATATTGTTCTCCACAGTGTGGCTGCACCAGTCTGCATTCCCACCAACAGTGCACAAGAGTTCCTTTTTCTCCTCATTCTTGCCAACACTTGTCGTTTGTTGATTTGTTGATGATTGCCATTCTGACAGGTGTAAGATGGTATCGCATTGTCGTTTTGATTTGCATCTCTCGGATGATTAATGACTTTGAACATGTTTTCATGTGTCTCTTGGCCTTCCTTCTGTCGTCTTTTGAAAAGGTTCTATTTAGGTCCGTTGCCCATTTTTTTTATTGGATCCTTCATCTTCCTTTTATTAAGTTGTATAAGTTGGCTGTAGATTTTGGAGATTAAACCTTTATCAGTGATAGCATTTGCAAATATGTTCTCCCAAGCATTGATCTTTCTTGATGTTTTGTTGATGGTTTCTTTTGCTGTGCAAAAGCTTTTTATTTTGATGTAGTCCCATTTGTTTATTTTTTCTTTAGCTTCCATTGCCTTTGGAGCAGTATCAGTGAAGAAGTTCTTTCGGCATTTATCTGAGATTGTGCTGCCTGTGGATTCCTCTAGTATTTTTATGGTTTCCCTTCTAATGTTTAAGTCCTGTATCCATTTTGAGTTTATTTTTGTATTTGGTGTAAGTTGGTGGTCCAGTTTCAATTTTTTGCATGTATCTGTCCAATTTTCCCAACACCATTTATTGAAGAGGCTATCTTGACTCCATTGAATGTTCATGCCTCCTTTGTCAAATATTAATTGAGCATAGTGGTTTGGGTGGATATCTGGGTTCTCTATTCTATTCCATTGATCTATATGTCTGTTCTTGTGCCAGTACCAGGCCTTTTTGAGAACAGTTGCTTTTGTAGTATAGCTTGAAGTCTGGTATTGAGATCCCACCTACTTTATTCTTTTTTCTCAGAATTGCTGTAGCTATCCGTGGTCTTTTTTTGTTCCAGATGAATCTATGAAGAATTCTTTGTAGGTCTGTGAAATATGTCGTTGGTATTTTAATGGTTAGTGCGTTGAATCTGTAGATTGCTTTGGGTAGTATGGACATTTTAATGATGTTGATTCTCCCAATCCATGAGCATGGTATGCTCTTCCATCTGTTATCATCTTCCTCTATCTCTTTTTTCAGTGTCCTGTAGTTTTCTGTATAAAGTTCTTTTACCCCTTTTGTTAGGTTTATTCCTAGGTATCTTAATTTTTTTGGTGCGATGGTAAATGGGATTGGTTTTTTAGTTTCTCTTTCCATAATTTCACTGTTAGTGTATAGAAATGCCACAGACTTCTTAGCATTAATTTTGTATCCTGCTACATTGCCGAATTCATTAATTAAGTCAATTAGTTTTGGAATGGAGTCCTTTGGGTTTTTTATGTACAATATCATGTTATCTGCAAATAAGGACAGCTTTATATCTTCTTTTCCAATTTGGATGCCTTTTATTTCTTCTTGTTGTCTAATTGCAATGGCTAATACTTCCAGTACTATGTAGAACAGGAGAGGTGAGAGTGGGCATGCCTGTCTTGTTCCTGTTCTTAGGGGAAATGGTTTTAGTTTTTGCCCATTGAGTATGATGTTAGCTGTGGGTTTATCATATATGGCTTTTATGACGTTGAGGTATGATCCTTCTATTCCCACTTTGCTGAGAGTTTTTATCAAGAAAGGATGTTGGATTTTGTCAAATGCTTTTTCTGCATCAATTGATATGACTATGTGATTTTTATCTCTCAATGTGTTTATGTGATGTATCACATTTATTGATTTGCGGATATTGAACCATCCCTGCATTCCTGGGATGAATCCTGCTTGGTCATGGTGTATGATCTTTCTGATGTACTGCTGGATCCGGTTTGCTAGAGTTTTGTTGAGGATTTTGGCATCTATGTTCATGAGAGATATTGGTCTATAATTCTCTTTCATTATGTTGTGTTTATCTGGTTTTGGTATTAGGGTGATGCTGGCTTCATAGAAGGTGTTTGGTAGTATTCCTTCTTCTTGAATGTTTTTGAATAGTCTGAGGACGATAGGTTTTAATTCTTCCTTGAATGTTTGGTAAAACTCTCCTGTGTAGCCATCTGGACCTGGGCTTTTATTTGCTGGAAGCTTTTTGATTACTGCTTCAGTTTCTTCCATAGTTATTGGACTATTGAGATGTTTGGCTTCCTCCTCATTGAGTTTTGGGAGGTTATATTTTTCTAGGAAAATGTCCATTTCTTGCAGGTTGTCCAATTTGTTGGAATAGAGTTGTTCATAGTATTTTTCAACAATCCTTTGTATTTCCACAGGGTCTGTTGTTATTTCTCCTCTTTCATTTCTGATTTTGTTTATTTGGGTCTTCTCTCTTTGCTTCTTGGTGAGCCTGGCTAGGGGTCCATCAATCTTGTTTATCCTTTCAAAGAACCATCTCTTTGTTTTCTTGATCTTTTGAATTGTTTCTTTGGTCTCCAAGTTGTTTATCTCCACTCTGATCTTCACTATTTCCTTACTTCTGAGTACACTGGGCTTTTCTTGTTGCTCATATTCTAGCTCTTTGGGTTGTAGGTTTAGTTGATTTATTACCATTTTTTCCTGTTTTTTGCAGTAGGCTTGTAGGGCTATGAACTTCCCTCTCAAGACTGCTTTCACTGTGTCCCATAAATTTTGTATTGTTGTGTTGTCATTGTCATTTGTTGCCATGATGTTTTTTATTTCTTCCTTGATCTCTCTGGTTACCCAGTTGTTGTTTAATAGCATGCTGTTTAGTATCCATGTGTTTGATTTCTTTCTATTGTTTTTATTATAGTTGATTTCCAGTTTTATGCCACTGTGGTCTGAGAAAATGCTTGATATGATTTCAATCTTCTTGAATTTGAAGATAATTTTCTTATGACCCAACATATGATCTATCTTTGAAAATGACCCATGTGCACTGGAGAAGAATGTAAATTCTGTGGCTTTGGGGTGAAATGTTCTGAAGATGTCAATTAATTCCATCTGGTCTAGTGAGTCATTTAGGATTGATGTTTCTTTGCTGATTTTTTGTTTAGAGGATTTGTACAGTGGTGATAGTGGGGTATTAAAGTCTCCTACTATGATTGTATTGCTGTCAATCTCTCTCTTAACATCCTCCAAGAGTTTTTTTTTTTTTATGTATTTAGGTGCTCATATGGATTGTTCCCTTTAGTATTATGAAGTGGCCTTCTTTATCTTGTTATGTCCTTCACTTTGAGATCTAATTTGTCAGATATAAGTATTGCAACCCCAGCTTTTTTTTCATTTTCATTTGCCTGAAATACCATGTTCCATCCCTTCACCTTCAATCTGTGTGCATCTCTTTTCCTAAGGTGGCTTTCTTGCAGACAGCACATATATGGATCATGTTTTCTTTTCCAATCAGTTACCCTATGTGTTTTGATTGGAGCCTTTAATCCGTTTACATTTAAAGTTATTATTGATAAGTACTTATCTGTTGCCATTTTTAGTCCTTACTCCCAATTTCCTTCTTCGCTTCCTCTTTCTTTTTATTACAGCAGACCTTTTAAAATTTCTTGCATTGCTGATTTGGTGGTAAAATATTCCCTTAGTCCTTTTTTGTCTGTGAAGCTTTTGATTTCATGTGCCTAACCATGAGTGAACATCTAGCCCTGTCTCTGATACTTGCCCCCACTTGCAGTGAAGATCAAAGACTTTTCAAGGATGAAAAGCCACTGACATCAGAAATAGACAGCACTTTCAAGACATCAACAAGGACTGTATACCTACAAATTGATGTTAAACTTTATTTGCTTGATTGTCTTTACTTGTCTACTAATAATATTACCTACAATAATTATAGTTGTTATTTTTTTCAAACATCATATATATAGCCCATATATTAATAACTGCTACAAAGATATGTATGATAACTTTTATATTATTAGAAGCCCCATGAATGGTCTCTAGGCTAAGCTGGAAATCAGGGCCAGTTTGTGAAGTGACCAGCAGGGTGATTGGTGAGCAGCGCTAGCCTCCTTGCCAGCAGGCCCTGACCACCAATCACCCCATTGACACTGGTTGCCTTCCTCTGTGGGAGTGATCAGGGGGTGTTGATCAGGGGGAAGCTCTGGCCCACTCACCCACCAGCCCTTCCCCCCCTGCTGTCTGATCACTTCCTGCTCTGCTCCCTGGCTGCCTTGTCCCTTGCTACTGCCACTGGTCACCTTTCTCTGCAGAGCAACTGGCAGAGTGATCTGGGGGCTCTGCTGGCACTTGCCTTGGCTGGCCTGGGGCTTGCAGGCTTGGGGAAGCTCCTGCGTTGAGTATCTGCCCCCTGGTGGTCAGTGCACATCATAGCAACTAGTCATTCTGTAGTTGGTCAATTTGCATATCAGGCTTTTATTATATAAAATTAGAAGACTGGTGTGTGAAATTCGTGCACAGGAGATGTCCCTCAGCCCAGCCTGCACCCTCTCCAACCTGGGACCCCTCTCACAATGCAGGACTGCTGGCTTTCAACTGCTCACTTGCCTGACAACCTGATTGCCCCTAACCAATTTCTGCCTGACAGCCTGAACACCCCTAATCACTCCCCTTCCAGACTTATTGAAGCCTAACTGCTCCCCTGACAGCCTGATTGACCTTAACTGCCCTCCCCTGCCAGCCTGATCACCCCTAACTACCCTCCTCTGCAAGCTTTGTCTCTCCCAATGGCCCTCCCCTGCTGGCCATCTTTTAGAGGCCATCTTGTGTCCACATGGGAGCAGCCATCTTTGACCACATGGGGGTGGCCATGTTGTGTGTTGGAGTGACAATTAATTTGCATTTTACTCTTATTAGACAGGATAATACTCCTTTTAATGGTTTTTCTTTTGAAATTTAGAAGGAATACTATTGCAAAATGAAGAAGATGTGTGTTTTTAAGCAAACTTAAAAGTAAGTAGTTTGTCCTAATAAGTTGGTTATTTCTGATTATTGAATAAAAAGAGACAAACTAAGAAGAACAATAAAAGTTATAGAAAGTCAGTAGCAAAGGGATAATGAGAAAGGAATTTTATGTATAAATGTTAGAACAGCATTATTGGAATGTGCTTACAGCCAAGTGGTAGTACATTAATTCATATGGAACCTAAAGCAACTATAAAAGCATGACCCTTGGTAACTGTTGCTGAGGCACAGGAAATTTATTTATAAAACTCTTACTGTCCTCCTGGCCTTTGGAATTTTTAGGTAGTAATTGCAATTAACACTATTGTGTTCTTAAAACCTTGGTTTTGAATTAACCTTCAAGTTATAGCTCCTTATTGCATGACAAATGTGAATCAGATTAATAATGAACACTTTCAAAGGGAAGTCGATAGGCCATTGTAAATGTGAACTCATGTCCTGGGCAGATTATGAAAACGGAAAAGGTGTTTGGTGTGCCTTCCAACTGTAAGTAAATGTTGTACCAGGTGCAAAATACAGAGAAGACAGACAAAAAACATGTGGTTCTTGATAGCTTGTAGGTTAGAAATGATCCAGAGGGCTTTTCTTAATGAAGGTGGATAAGACCTGACTATTTCCTATATACCTGCCTTTCACTGTTGAGAAAAATTTGGGCTTGACTTTCATATAAGATTCCTGTCTTATTCCATCCCCAGTGTCCATCTTTCAACAAGAAATACACTGATTAACACTAAGACTTCCTAGAAATGAGCCTTCTTAGCATCATGGGACCATATTATTCAACAGAAAGGTTGGTCAACAATGCATCCTAAGTATTGATTTATTACCAAAATGGGAAAGTATGGACAACACACAAGATGGCCACCCCTATGTGGCCACATACTCAACCTGACAAGTTCAGAGGAAGTCTACATCATGTGCTTTATGACACTAAAGTAACCATATTGAAAGGTCTGAAATTATAACTTTCTAGCTCAAAGTGAGTCATTGTGGGTAGTCATGTCCTAGACTGGTATCCTTCTTGACAAAGGTCAAGTTTTACCTTTAACTAAGCCTTTCTCTTGCCTTTGGCATGTATGATAACACACTTGTGAAATGTCAGGATAAATTTTTATGATAGGTACAGTACTTTCATTGTTATTGTTATTGAGAAGGAGACCACAGAGCCTCTCATTGTTATTGTTATTGTGTGTAAAGCAAAAAAAAAAGTCTGTCTATTTGTTATACTTTAATCCAATCCCAGAGACTTTCCCACTTTGCTTTCTCCCACCACCCTAATCCATCAGCAATGAATTTCATATAACCTCCTTATATTTTCTCCTTGAATAAAGTAAGTGGTAAAACTGCCATTGTCTGGATTATTTTCTCAATACATTGAGATTTTGCTTCCCAGCAATTGTCAGTCTGCTTCAAATAAACTCATAAAAATTCTTATAGGTTTGGATGTTTCTTATGTTGACATTCTTATGCATCTAGGATAATATACTTTTGAAATATAATGATTTTCTTTTCCTACCTCTTGAAGACACAGCCGCAGAGTACAAGACCACAGAACCTTCTATTGTTATCTTTTTCCCTGCATACTGTTCTTATGCTATATGTTGTAAATGTTTATTATTAACAATTCTTTATCTGATATTGGACTGAATCAGGTCTAGTTAATCAGTATTTTCCAGCCAAATGACAACACTGAAAATATTTTATGAGAAGGAACATACTTTATTACTTCTGGCAGCAAAAACATACCTGGAGGATGGGGGTGGATTCACTTCACCAAAGCAGTGTGTGACTGAACAAAAATTAATACAAATCATCTTCATGAAGAGATGTCCCTAGACAGGTGCAGTTAGAAACATCCCTTTAATACATTGCATGTTCACAAATGGAAGAAAACCTTTACCTGTGGGGGGTAATTTAGTATTAGAAGGATGGTATCAGGAGAATAGCTTATGTAGAGGTCAGCAGACGGTCCTCCAGGCTGCTGGGCCAGCCCCTGATGCTTGAGCCAGATGAGTCTCTGGTCCTGAAAATCATCCTGGGCTTGTCCCTAAAAAGACAGGACTACCATTCATCAATGTCAGGGGTGGCATTAGCACTAAAGGAGTTTAAACAATTAACTCTCAGACCTTCTGTTAAATTCATAGCAAATTACTTGATGTGGTTACACACACTTATAACATCTAGGGTGATATAAATGGGTTAAAATGTTGATCTAAGGAAATTTATGAATTTTAAATAAAAGTTGGTCTAAGGTAGGTAAACTGCAAGGATATATAGGTTAGATTACCCATTCACCAATGTATAAAAACAAAAATGCATTCTTCCCTTTTGCCTTTTACTCAGTCCTGGAGATTTCCCAATGATGCTTTGTTTTGCCTCTTTAATATAACACCAATGAATTCCATGCCTTTCTTGTTTCATTCCCTTTGATTCTAATCCAATCTAATAAAAGGGTAATATGCAAATTAACCATCACTCTGTCACAAAGACGGTGGTGTCCATAGCCACAAGATGGTGTTGCCCAGTCCCCTATCCCCTCAGGAGTCCCCAGTCCTGTCAGCCCCACCAAGGGGTAGGGTGGCTGGATTCCCAGTCTTTTTGGTTTCTGGGCCCCTGGACTGAAACAGATGTCTAGAGCACAGGGAGCACCAGGAATGCAAGGAATTATGGTCCTGGTGGTGTACATATTGCATGATCTCCTAGATGATTGAGCAAAGTGAGCCTGGATCAAGTTACTATTGCAGATGGGGGATGGAGGGAAAGCAAAGGTGAGAGATATAAGTAAAGTCACAGTGTCAAGGGAAAACTAAAAGAAAAATATCCTGCAACTTCTAGAAAGTTCCCCCAATGAAGTAAAGAAAAAAAAAAAGAGCGCTCTATTATTCTGTGAGCACCAAACAAGACTGGAGTGTGGTATCATACAATTCACTCATATGATTACAAAGGCAGACAGAAACTTTACTCTTTTTGTAACCAGGCAGATACAATGCATCACATGCACATTTTCATGGAATAGGGCTTAACAGCACTGTTTGCTATATAACCTTTGGTAAGTCAACTTTTTGGTGGCCATCTCTATTAGTTAATTGCCATAATCAAGAGTAAAAATTAAAACTTTTCTATCTCTATGACAAGCAGATACTTACACTTGGAGCAAGGCAACTATTTACATTAATAAAAGAGAAAAATGCAAATTGACTATACCTTTGCGATGCCCACCAGACAATCAGAAGTGAGTATGCAAGTTAACCCAACAAATATAGAGGGATAATTTGCATACATAGGCACCAAGTAAGCAGAGGCAGAGTGGGATGCAGGTGTTTCACACCACCCCAACTGCTCCGAACCTCTGGGCAGTGTGGGAAGGTGAAAAGGTGGCTCTGAGCCAGAGAGAAGGCAATGTCAGCAGCCAGGGAAAAGAAGGCCCATTCTTGCATTAATTTTTGTGCATTGAGCCTCTAGTATATAATAATAAAAGTGTAATATAAGGGGCAATCAGGTAGGCATGCAGAGGGTTTAGGGGCTATGAGGCAAGGAGGCAGAGTCACTTAGGGGCGATCAGGCAGGCAAGCAGTTAGGGAATGATCAGGCAGGCAGGCTGGTGAGCAGTTAGCAGCCAGCAGTCTCAGATTGCAAGAGGGATATTCGACCACCACAGGATTAGGCCTAAATCAGCAGTTGAACATCCCCATAGGGGTCCCTGATTGGAGAGGGTACAGGCCAGTCTGAGGGACTCACCCCCTGGTGCACAAATTTTGTGCACATGGTCTCTAGTGCATAAAGTAAGCTACAGAACTGTCATTCTCAAGAGCATTTGAGATCTTCCTCTCTAGTATGTCTCATCAGTTTGGCTCAAATAAATGCATGATGATTCTCTATAGATTTGAATGTTTATTACCAGGATACTTTCTGGAAATAGTCTTTTGAAACTGATTTTTTGCCGCAGGGGATCAGACCCTGAAGTGTTTGAATTCCTGATGGTATAGGACAAAGGGGATTATTGTTTAAGATGTTGGCCATATTAATCCTATCTAATAAGAGAGTAATATGCAAATCGACCATTACTCTACCACACTCACAAGCCATGCCCACCAGCCAATCAGGAGTGATTAGGCAAATTAACCCAACCAAGATGGCTGTGGCCACGGAGATGCAGCATGGAAGAAGCTTGGGTTTCTCTAGCAATGGAGAAGCTAAACTTTTCTGCCACACTGGACAGCCCAGGCCTACACTCAACACTACAAAATTTCAATTATAGAAGATAAATAAATCCCAGATACCAGGGCCTCCACTTGGGTCTCTGGGGGGCATGGCCAGCCTGCAAACCACCACAGGCCCCTTGCCCAGGCTGCCCCACATTCCACAGGAACCCTCACCCTGGACTCCCTTCAGAGCAAACCAGCTGGCCCCCACCCATGCACCAGGCCTCTGTTCTATCTAAAAGAAGAGTAACATGCAAATTGACCATCACTCCAGAATATAAGATGGCTTCCCCCATCTGGTCAAAGATGGCTGTCTCCATGTGAACACAATATGGCTGCAACAAGATGGCCAGCAGGGGAGGGCAGTTGTAAGGGATCAGATCTGCAAGGGAGGGCAGTTGTGGGCGATCAGGCCTGCAGGGGACAGAGGTTAGCGGTGACCAGGCCTGCAGGAGAGGGCAGTTAGGGGCAATCAGGCTGCCAGGAGAGCAGTTAGGCAACAATCAGGCTGTCAGGGGAGTGGTTAGGTGGTGATCAGGCTGGCAGGTAGAAGCAGTTAGGAGCAATCCAGAAGGCAAGCAGGATCAGACATAAATGGGCAGACATCCCTTGAGAGGTCCCAGATTGGAGAGAGTGCAGGGTGGGCTGAGAGACACACACCTCCATGCACAAATTTTGTGCACCAGGCCTCTAGTGTTTAGTAATAAAAATTATTATTTTTTAAAGTTGTCTGAAAGCAAATATCAAAGAAGAGGACCAAAATGGAAGCCAAATAGGAAGACTTGTCATGTACCCAATCCAAGGCCCAGACTGGAAATACAACTAAATTGAAGAACATCCACTAGGAATTAACAAATGAAGTCCAGCTGAGGAGGCAACTTATAGGAAGGAAGGACAGAAAACACCTGGACAAATAAGAAGGGCTGTGAGGTTCCAAGAGGCATGGCAGGATGGCTGGCTGAAAGAGAAGAAAGCTGTAGCATGGAAATATATGTTCCCTCATAAAAATAGAAATGTGGCAGAGACTGAGGACCAGAGCTGTACCCCAAGGCAGCAGGTGTGATATCCAACTGTGAAAAGGAAAAGCTGCAGGTCTGCTGTCTGCCAGGGAATCTGAATCTGAGACTCCAGGTGCCAAAGGCTGTACCACAAAAAGTAGGCACCATGAAGGGAGGAAGCTGTGTGGTGCTATAGGGGGTGGGGCAAAGAGAAGGGATCAGAGTTTCCTTGTTTTTGTTTTTTTGCTTTTATTCTGTTTAGACCAAGAGCAAAGGACTTTTAGGTTGCAACTACTTACCGGAGGTATTGGCACAGGGAGGGAGGCTTGGACTTGAGGTACCTGAACAGGGGCTGGGGAGGGAAGCAGGGAAGGGAGATGTGGAAAAGAAGTAGCCAAGAGTGCTGCATTGTGATGTTCATAAGCTTCCAAACCTAAATGGTCATTTCTTCACAGAAGAGCTAGCCCCTCTCAGAAGCCTTAGGGCAGTGGTTCTCAAACTTTCTAATGCCGTAACCCTTTAATATAGTTCCTCATGTTGTGGTTACCCCCAACCATACTTCATGACTATAATTTCTTAGGCGACCCCTGTGAAAGCGTTGTTCGACTCCCAAAGGGGTCGCTACCCACAGGTTGAGAACCACTGCCTTAGGGCAAGTGATACAGCCTGCCACACTCTGCATTTTGAGCTTTACAGAGGAAACAAAGTAAGAGGCCAAGCTCACAGTCTGAACAATCTCAAGGAGCCCTCATGACTGAATTAGAAGAGGGGCCATCCCCCTGCTACTCAGGGAACCAGACTGATAAAAACTCTAGGATCCCAGACGACCTCACTTGTTTCCATGCAAGGATCTCTGTCTAACCAAAGGCAGAGTAATAACATGTATCACTCACAAAGGAGTAGCTCTGGGAGAGGAAAAAACACCCATCATATACCTGGAAAACAAAACAGCATCAACCCCACTTAAAAGTTTGAAACAGACCCTTGAGTGATTAAAATTGACAGCTGGCAGACAGGCAAAGTAGACAGATTGACTCCTAATGTTTACAGCCATGACCTGTGGAAACAGACAGAAACAGTAGACCGGATCTCTTGGAGCTTTAAGCAGGGGGCTAAAAGCCAAAAGATAGGGCCTGACAGTTGTTAGCACCTAAATACCAAACAAGGTCAGAATTGGCAGAACAGAAGCTATCCCCATGGTTCATTAAAACTCTGCTGAAATGAATGACACTTCACTTTGTGTTTATTTTTTAAAAATGTATTTTATTTTATTTTCTGCTCGAGGACCAGTGCACAACATTTGTGCATACATAAGGTTCTTGGGCCTGGCCAGTGATTAGGAGTGATCAGGGCCTTCTGGCTACTGACTAGGCCTCCCTTCCCCAGTTGCCAGCAGAGCCCTTCCTTGGTTCCACACTGCCCTCTGGTGGTCAGTGCACATCATAGCGAGCGATCAAACTCCTAGTCTCTGGTTGAACACCAAAGGGTACAATTTGCATATTAGGCTTTTATATAGAGATTCTATTTCATTTTTTAAATTTTTGCACCTTTTTCTTTGCTCTTTTTCTTCCTGTTTTTCTTCTTCCTTTATAGTTTTTCTCTTTCCTTTGTTTCCCTCTTTCTTAATTGATCTTAGTTTATCTGCTTTATTGATTTGTTATTCTAGTTTCTGTTGGTTTATTCATAAATCTAATTTACTCTGTTCCTATTCAATTTTCTTTTATTTTTTCCTTCCTTCACTACTCAAGTTTTTCTCTTCTCTTTTACTTTTCATCTTTTAATTTTAAAATTTGTTTCAATTCCTAAATTTGAGTCTATGTAACCTCTACTCTATTATCCTTTCCAATTTTTTTTTCTTATCTTCTCATTTCTTTAATTCCACCTCTGTTTTAAACCATGGTACTTTCCCTCTTCTAATTCATTAACCTTATTTTCTGTATTTAAGCTCTGCATCTACAGATTCTGCTCTTCCACCTTTTCTGAGTGTTTTTTGGTTTGTGCTTTCTTGGTATATATTTTTTTCTGTGTTTTTGTTTTGTTTTCTCTCATATTCTTTTTTTTTTTCTCCCTATCATTCTTGTTCACTTTTCTCTTTTACTTCTCTTTTCTCTGGTGGTCACTTTTTTTTTTTGGTGGGGCGGGGGCGGGGAGGGCTTGTAGGGGTCTAGCGTACATTCATGTTCTGTTTCTACAGTGTCACATCTTGTCATGTTATATTTTGTGCTGTTCAATTAGCACCTCTACAAGGGCTGGCACAACATGGTAGAGAGTGAGCCACATAATTAGACACCCTGAGAGGAGATTCCGTCCATGAATGGGACAATAACATCCAGACCCCAACTACATCAGAAGAACAAAAATATTTCAAGCAAAGAGCCCTAGAACACCCAGCATAGGAGACCAGAGAGACTTGCACTACTGGGTCCAACACATGTCTACTACATAAGACCAACCACCAAAATCTGGATAACATAGCAGTTTGATCTAATACATAGAAACAAAAACAAAGGAATAAAAAAAGTGGAGAGGGAAAAAAAATCACAAATAAGAGATAAGGAGGAATAACCAGAAAAGGAATTAAATGAAATGGAGACAAGTAATTTGTCAGAGAAACAATTCATAGTAATGGTTATAAGGATGTTCAAACATCTTGCTGAGAAATACACACAACTCAATGAGAATTATAAGGACCTGAATGAGAAATGCATCAAAAGGAATAAGAATCTAGAGGAAATGAAGAATGACAGCTTGAAAAAAAAAACAATGGAAGATTTCAACAGTAGATTAGAATAAGCTGAGACTATCAGCCAGTTAGAAGATAAGGTAAAAATAAGTAAACAACAACACCCAAGCTTAGCAGCAACTAAAAAAAATAAAAACAGGAGGGAACTCTAAGAGAGCATTGGGACAACATGAAATGAAACAACATCCACAGAATTGGGGTGCCAGAAAGAGGAAACTGAGCATGGAAGAGAAAACATGTTTGAAGAAACAATGAAGAAAACTTCCTTGACTTTGGGAAGAAAAATACACAAGTCCAAGAAGCACAGAGAGTCCCGATCAAGATGAACCCCAAAAGACCAACACAAAGACACATCATAATTAAATTGGCAAACATAAAAGACAATGAAAGAATCTAAAAAGGTGCAAGAGAGATAAAATTACCTACAAGGGATCTCCCATTAGACCATCAACTGATTTCTCAATAGGAACACATCAGGCTAGAAGGAAATGGAATGAAGTATACAAAGTGATGAAAGAAGGGACTGAATCCAATAATACTGTACTCAGCAAGGCTATCATTCAAAATTGAAGGTGAAATCAGGAGCTTCAAAGACAAAAAAGAGCTAAGGGAATTTATTACCACCAAAGCAGCAATGCAAAAAATACTAAAGGGACTGTTGTAAAAAAAAAAAATGGAAAAAGGAACACAGGCAAAAGGATAAAAATGGCAACAAACAAGTACCTAGACAATAATAAACTTAAACATAAATTCATTCAATGCTCCAACCAAAAGACATGGGGTTGGTGAATAGAATATATAACATTATATATGTATGCTTTTACAAGAGGTGCACCTCAGAACAAAGGACTCACACAGACTGAAATTAAAGGAATGGAAAAAGAAATTTCAGGCAAATAGAAATGAAAAAAAAAAAGCTGGGGTAACAATACTTATATATGACAGATAGACCTCAAAGTGACGGCTATAACAAGAGATAAGGAAAGCCATTTCATAATACTAAAATGATTGATACTATTACTTTGGTAAACATGTATGCCATCACTGGATAAATCTTCTAGATAAAAAAAGTCAACAAGGAAACAGCAATACTAAATTACACTCTAGAATGGATAGAACTAATGGACATCCGCAAAACATTTAATTCCAAAGGTATGAAATATACATTCTTTTCAAATGCACACCTGACATTTTCAAAGATAGGACACAAGCTAAGTCTCTACAAATACAAGACAGTAGAAATCATATGAAACATCTTTTCAGACCATATGTACATGAAATTAGAAATTGGCTACAACTAAATCACTCAAAAACTATTAAATACATGGAGGCTAAATAGCATGCTATTAAACAATGAATGTGTTACTAAAGAGATTAAATAGAAATTTTAAAAATTCTGGAAACAAATTATAATGAGCAAACCACAAGCCAAACCTATGGGACACAGTGACAGCAGTCCTGAAAGGGAAGTTCATAGCACTATAGGCTTACCTCAAAAAACAAGAAAAACTGGTAATAAGTTAACTAACACTACAACTTAAATTATTAAAAAAAAACAATAAAAAATACCCAAAACAAGTGGAAGAAAGGAAATAATAAAGATCAGAGTAGAAATAAAATAAAATAAATTATATATAAGATCAATAAAACCAAGAGCTGCTTCTTTGAAATAATAAACAAGATTGATGAACCTCTAGCCAAGCTCACCAGGAAACAAAAATAGAGGACTCAAATAAACAAAATCATAAATTAAGGAGTTGAAATAACAACTGGCCCCACAAAATAAAAAAGGCTTATAATAAAATACTTAAAATGACTTTATTCCAACAAATGGGACAGCCTGGACAAAGTGGGCTAATTCCTAGAAAACTACAACCTTCTAAAACTCAATGAAGAAGAATCAGAAAAACCTTAATATGCCAATAACTATTGATTAAATATAAATGCTCATAAATAAAAAAACTCCCAGGAAACAAAACCCTGATTTAGATAAATTCCCCCGGGATTTTTACCATATATTCAAAGAAGAACTAACACCTCTTCTCCTCAAACTGTTCAAAAAATTCAAGAGGAAGGGAACACTTCCAAACTCTTTCTATAAGGCCACCATCACCCTAAATCCAAAACCAGACAAAGACATGGCAAAGAAAGAGAACTACAAGCTGATATCCCTGATGAAAATCCTCAACAAAATGTTAGCAAAGAACACCCAGCAATACACTAAAAATATTATATATTATGACCAACTGAGGTTTATTCTAGGGATACAAGAATGGGACAATATTCACAAATCAAGAAATGTGAGATAGCACATGATCAGGTTACAATATAAAGATAACATAATCATATCAATTCATACAAAAAATGTATTAGACAAAATTCAGCATCTTTTTTTGATAAAAACTCTCAGCAAAGTGTAAATAGAGGGATAATACCTCAATATAATAAAGGTCATTTATGACAAATTTATTGCCAACATAATACTTAATAGGCAAAAATTAAAACCATTTCCCTTGAGAACAGGAACAAGACATAGATGCCCTCTATCACCACTCTTGTCTGACATATCTCTGGAATTCCAAGCTATAATGATTAGCCAGAAGGAGCAATAAAAGGCATTCACATTAGAAAAGAGGAAGTAAAACTTTCATTATTTGCACACGATACTGTACATATAAAACCCCAAAGACTCCATAAAAACAAACAAACAAACCAACCAACTACTATATATAATAAATTAATTTAGAAACATAGCAGGATACAAAATTAACACCCAGAAATCTATAGAATTTTTTTATATGCCAACAATGAACTCTTAGAGAAACTAAAAATACAATTTCATTTACCATTTCAACAAAAATAAAATTAAGATTCTTAGTAATAAACTTAACCAATACAGTAAAAGTCTTGCTCTCTTAAAACTACAGGACATTGAAAAAAGAGAGAAGAAGATATAAACAAATGGAAGGTATACTGAGTTCATGGATGGGCAGAATCAACATCATTAAAATGTTCATATTACCCACAGCAATCAAAGATTTAATGAAATCTCTATTAAAATAATAATGCCATATTTCACATACCTAAAACAAACACTCCAAAAATTTATATGGACCCAACAAATATCTGTAGGACCCCAAATATCTGTAGGAATCCTGATAAAGAACAAAGTTTAGGAATCACAATATCAGATATCAAGTTATATTACAAAACCACTATGCCAAAACAACCTGGTACTGGCACAATAACTGACATATAGATCAATAGAATGGAACAAAGAATCCAAAAATTGACCCTTGTTATGCTCTATTGATATTTGACAACAGAGGCAAGAACATACATTCGAGCAGAGACAGTCTCTTCAACAAATGGTGTTTGGAATATTGGACAGATACATGCAAAACTGAAACTAGATCACCAATTTACACTATACACAAGAATAAATTCACCAAAATAGATATAATATTTAAATGCAAGCAGTGAAAATCATAAAAGTTCTAGAAGAAACCATAGGTACCAAAATCTCAGGCATGTCTCATAGCAATATTTTTATAGATGCATCTCCTAGGACAGTGGTCGGGAAACTCATTAGTCAACAGAGCCAAATATCAACACTACAATGATTGAATTTTTTTTTGAGAGCCAAAAACCGACTGTTGAGCATGATCCACAAAGTTTCAATCACACTGTATGTGCATGCCCGCTTGTGGTGTTTTGTGGAAGACCCACACTCAAGGGGCCAAGAAGCCGCATGTGGATCACAAGCCACAGTTTGCCAACCACTGTCCTAGGAAAATGGAAACTAAGGAGAAAATAAACTAATTGGGCTATATTAAAATGAAAAGTTTCTGCACCAGAAAAGAAACCATTAACAAAATAACAGGAGAGCCCTATACATGGGAGAACATATTGGCAATGGTACATTTTCTAAATAGTTAATCTCAAATATTAAAGGGAACTTACATAGTTTAACAAGCAATCCAATTTAAAAAACGACATAAGGCCTAAGTAGAAACTTCTTTAGAGAGTACTAACAGAAGGCTAAGAGACATATGAAAAGTTCTCAAAATCACTAATCATCACAGAGTTGCAAATTTACAATGGGGTATCACCTCAGACCTGTCAGAATGGCTACCATCAACAAATCAACAAAGGACAAGAGTTGGTGAGGTTGTGGAGAAAAGGGAGCCCTACTACACTGCTGGTAGGAATGTAGACTGGTGCAGCCACTGTGGAGAACAGTATGGAGTTTCCTCAAAAAATATAGAATGGAACTCCCATTTGACCCAGTGATCCCATTTCTAGGAATATATCTTCAGGGACCTGAAACACTTATCAGAAAGAACATATGTACACTTGTCTTTATAGCAGCACAATTTACAATAGCTAAGATTTGGAAGCAGTCCAAGCAGTAGATAAAACAAAAAACTGGTACATTTACACAATGGAATACTGTGCAGCAATGAAAAAGAAAGAACTCTTACCATTTGCAACAGCATGGAGGAGCCTGTAGAATATTATGCTGAGTGAAATAAGTCAGTCAGAGAAAAATGTGTGGAACATAATGAACCAAATAAACTGATGATCAAAAATGGACCCAGAAGCATGAACAGACTATTGAACCTCAGAGGGAAGGCAGTGGAAGGATGGGTGGAAGAGATCAATGGATGAACTTGTATGCAAACATGCATAACCTGAGGACACAGACATTGGAGAGGTGTATGGAAGCAGAGGTGGGGGGGTATGGGATCAGTCTGGAAGAGGTTAATGGGGGTAAAAGAGGACTTATATAATGTTTTCAACAATAAAATGAAATGTGTGTGTGTGTGTGTGTGTGTGGGTGTGGACATAGAAAGGGATCTGTTGTCTTTACTAAAAAGAAGACAAAGACCAATATGTTTCAGGATGTTTTGAGGATGATGGAAAGTCTGCGAAGTGTGTACTGCTGATATTAGGAAACAATGGATGCTACAATAGTAAAGGTATCATTAAACCAAATCCAGAGGATGTGTCTATTATATTATCCCAAGGTTTTACAACCATGACACTCATGGCATTTGAATCAGATAGTATTTTTGTTGTGGAGGCTGTTCTGTGCATTGCAGGATGTTTAGCATTATCCTTAGTCTCCACTCACTATATGCCAGGAACAACTCAACACTTAGTAATAACTAAAAGTTTCTGTGGGGATTGTCAAATGTCCCCATGGGCTGGGGTGAGAGGTATAGACATACCCCTGGCTGAATTGCACTAGGGTACCTGAAGGCTTTTAATGAAGGAAAACTGCACTTTATAGTACTTATTGTGGTAATATTATGCAGGTTATATTGCAAGTGAAAACGACCCATTTGGGTACTAAGTCATAATAATCCACAGAATTGAATGAGGGCAGAGGGAAGACAAGGATAAGATGTTAGTGAAAGGAAAGGACATAGAGAAGCCAAAATCAGCAGAATAATGACTGATTTAGAGAA
Organism: Lasiurus cinereus; assembly: GCA_011751065.1. NCBI lineage: Eukaryota > Metazoa > Chordata > Mammalia > Chiroptera > Vespertilionidae > Lasiurus > Lasiurus cinereus. Next base: position 2,211,692 of record JAAGEH010000049.1, read on the forward strand.
AGAGGAAGGAGCATGTTGATGGTTTCAGTGATTTAGGTGGTATAGCTATGTGAAAAATGGCATAATTTGAGCTGTTTCAAAAAGAAGCTAGAGCAGTCATTCCAGAGAAGCTACATTGCTTGTCTTGTTCTTTAGTTTTTCAGCATGTTCCTGAAATCAGCATGAAAGCAGGCATTCTGATCCCAAAGACTGATGATTGTGGGTCTTCTATCTGAAAGCAGAATCAATAACCAATTGCATACAGCCAGCAAAGCTCAGTTTCTCAGCACCCAAAGAAATTTTGTTATATAATTATTTATTTTATTTTTATCAAAACTACTGGCTTTAACCTTGTAATCAGAATAGGAATCTGTGCTGCCTAAATTGTAAGTTTTATATCCCAAATAAACACTTTGCCTCTTGAACTAGGCTCTGATATTTTGTTTTTAGGTTGACTCTTATACTCCCATTACTTTCACTCTTGAAGCCATATATTACTGAATTATTGTAATGTTTTCCCCTCCATCTCTTTGAAAGAACAAGTTGAATGTTTGTCTTTGATATGATAGAGAGAAGAAATGTGCAGTAAGTTTATGATGACTTGGCAGTACTCATGATTGAAAGAGGGAGAAAAACTTTGAGGAATCATATGTGCAGAGGCAGTGGTTCAGTGCTATAATTTCTATGGGGAGAATGCTAGGTAGAAAATTTAAGGAGGATAACAAGATGACAGGTAAATGTTTCCATGGAAAGAGGAGAAAAAGGCAGGTCAGATATAAAAGGAAATTCAAAAATAGTAAAATTAACTTTAATACTGTGGGGGAGTTAAAGATCATGAAAGCTAAGAAGAGGACAAAGTATTTGTGTGAATATTAGAAACAGGTCATTCAGTGACCAGTAATAGAAACAGAAATTATATGGACATTAGTAAGGGAGTGACGGGAGTACTGTCAACATTTTCCTAGAGTAAGAAATATGAAAAGTGTAATGTTATCCTGAGGTAGAGTAAAGCTTAGGTAAATATTTTTAAGAGTTAAAACAATCTATGTGTATATGATACTTGAGTAAAGGGAAGAAAAATAACAATTAAGAGTATTAGGTAAACTCCAAATATTATAGATGCGGGTAGAACATGGTCATGTCCTATGTTAGTGATTATATCCATAAGTGAGTGATTTCTGCTTCAATACTTTCAGCTGTGCTTTACTTTTTAAAAGAACTAAACAAAGATTGACACACAATTGTACATCGCATCCTTTTGTGCCAAAAAGAACTCAAATCACACAAAGCTTGGCTTTTTCAAGAACATATACACTTGCACGCGTGCGCGCGCATAAACACACACACACACAAACACACACACACCAGGAAAAAATAAACCATGTTCTCTAAATGTTAAATTCATGAACAGAAGCATGTTGCAAGGATCAACAATAATGCTGTGTTTGTAGCCATTGCACCTCAAAAACCAAACAGGTAGTGCATTCTCAGTGAAATTGCAACTCTGGCTGTTTGGTAGTCTTCAGAGTTTTGCCATATTTTTGCAAGAGGCTGAAATTTTCTCATCCAAGACTGGTAACTATAGCTTCTGAAACATCATGTTATATGGGACATTTTTACTTGATTTGTTTAGAAAAGCAAAATGAGAGGAACAATCTACTTATTGCTTCTAAAATAAGACACTTTAGGAGGGAATCCAAGATGGCGAAATAGGTAAACACCTACACTGCTGCCTCGCACAACAATTTCAAAACTACAACTAAAAGACAGAACGGACATCATCCAGAACCATAGGAAAGCTGGCCGAGTGTAAGTTCTACAGCTAGAAGGAAAGAGAGGGGCTCACGGAGACCCAGAGGAGCTGCAAAAAGCCAAGGTACTGAGACGCGTGCACTGAGAGAGCGGGTGCTGGAGTACCTGGCTGGCTTTCTCTGGCGGGAGGGAAACGGAGACTCCCAACGGCATTTAACCCCTTATATTACGACACTAAACCCCAGATCCAGCGAAACTCATACGGGGGGAGTTTGGACTGTGAAAAGGGAGAGGTGCACGGAAATTTAGGGGAGTCGCAGAAGATCAGGTCTGGTCTCGCACTCGGACGGTACTACATGCAGGACAGATTGCTGATTGTGCCGCTGGCTTTCGCGAGTGGGCGGGAGACAGACCCTCCGAACTGTGCCACTTCTGACTCCACTAAGCCCCTGTTTCGGGCGAAACCCTGGGGGACCTAGACTCGTGTGGTCCTAGTGCTCAGGGGAGCTGGAAAGGCAGCAGTTAGAGGCACTTCGGGTGCGTGGGCGCACAAGGACCGCTCCAGGGATTACCCAGTCACGTGAGACTCAGGGGCCGTGGAGGGCGGGGCCGACTGGAAGGCAAGGCAGTCCCTTAAGCCCTGAGACTCCACCCCTCCTAAGCTCAACAGAGGCTTCTTCGGTTTTGCATCTGGTATCATAAGGCTGAATCCAACACAGAAGTTTCCCCAGCATAGTGAAAATGCTGAAACAAGGGAAGGGATCACAAACAAAAGAAATGGAGAAAAAAAAAGACTGGATATAGAGTTCAAAACCATGCTTGTAAGGTTTTTCAAGAATATGTTAGAAAAATTCGATAAATTTAGTGAGACCCAAGAGGAGATGAAAAAGGACCAACTAGAGATACAAAAGAGCCAACTAGAGATGGAAAAGGTCCTACTAAAGATGATAAAGGACCAAATAGAAATTAAACATACACTGACTGAAATAAAAAATATTATACAGATTCCTAACAGCAGACTAGAGAAAGGCAAGAATCAAGTAAAAAATTTGAAATATAAAGAAGAAGACAACATTCAACTGGAAAAGCAAGAAGAGAAAAGAATCCAAAAATGTGAACATAATGTAAGGAGACTCTGGGACAGCTTTCAGCATACCAACATCAGAATTGTGAGGGTGACAGAAGAAGAGACAGAGCAAGATACTGAAAACCTGTTTAAGGAAATAATGACTGAAAACTTCCCACATCTGGTAAAAGAAATAGACTTACAAGTCCAGGAAGCACACAGAACCCCAAAGAAAAGGAATCCGAAGAGGACTACACCAAGACACATCATAATTAAAATGCCAAGAGCAAAAGAGAAAGAGAAAATATTAAAAGCAGCAAGAGAAAAACAGTTTATTACCTACAAGGGAGCTCCCATACGACTGTCAGCTGATTTCTCAACAGAAACGATGCAGGCCAGACGGGAGTGGCAAGAAATATTCAACATGATGAATAGCAAGAACCTACAACCAAGAATAATCTATCCAGCAAAGCTAACATTCAGAATTGAAGGGCAGATAAAGAGCTTTCACAGATAAGAAAAAGCTAAAGGAGTTCATCAACTCCAAACCAGTATTATATGAAATGCTGAAAGGTACTCTTTTAGAAGAGGAAGAAGAAAAAGGTAAAAGCCAAAAAATTATGAACAACAAATACATATCTATCAACAAGTGAATCTAAAAATTAAGTGAATTAAAAATTTGATCAACAGAATAAACGGGCGAATATAATAGAATCAGGAGCACAGAAAGGAAGTGGACTGATAATTCTCAGGGGGGAACGGGTGAGGGGTGTACAGGGAGAGACTGGACAAAAATCATACACCTATGGATGAGATCAATGGGAGGAAGTTAAGGGCAGAGGGAGGGGTGGGAGCTGGGTGGAGGGGTGCTATGGAGGGGAAAAAAGAGAAACAAATGTAATAATCTGAATAATAAAGATTTAATTAAAAAAAAAGATACTTTAGTCATTTCCTCTAATATCCTTTATTTTGTTATGGTTTACACATCAAAATGAAGACTGGCATTAAGAATGCCAAGCCATCCCTGCTCATCCTATGTGACTCTTATAGAAGATCGGAGAAGACCCAAGCAATACTTAAGAGAGATCGAGTTGCATTTATGCATGGGTCCAGAGGAAAATAACTCTCAAATTCTGGGCCCTGACATTGAGGAATTTTCCCTATTTATATGTTTTTACCTTCTTTGTTTCCCAAATATGGGGTGTTTCTAGCCCCTTTTGCAAGTTCTTAAAGAGTCTTTATGTGCTGGGGCCTTGAGACCTCAAACAAAGGCCTGGTGCCAGCACTGATAATTTTGTCCAAGGAAGGCTTAATGGCCTCTCTGGAGTGGGAATGGTCTTATTTCATTATTACTTAAGCAAGTAAGCATTTACAGAAGCCAAATAGCAGGGTTAAAATTTTGAACAGCAGTTTTTATATAAGATGGATGCTTCATTTCCCACTGGTTTTATGCACATGAATCAAATCATTGACTCTTGGTCATTGTCAAGGAGGGAGTTATATTTATCTCTGAGGACTATAATTTTAATTTTCTGCCTAATAAATCAGTGGGCCTGCTGGTAAGATAAGGGCCTAGAATGAGGGCCAGCAGTAATCTTTAGAGAGTCTGAAAAATCTTAGACTCTCTATTTTTCCTGAGCTGCTTAAGCCGGATGTAATGAAGCCACATTGGGATTCAGCTGACCTTGACTGCCATGGAGGTGGTCCTTTTCAGGTAAGAGTCAGTACTTAGGTGGCAAATTTCTTTACCCAAATAGAGTCACCAGCGTGGAAGAGATGGACTGGATCAGAAGTTGGTATAGGCAGAGCATCTCAGATGTGCTTCTGGATTGCTTCTGGATAGACTGTAAAGCCTGTAAGAACTTGAATAAAGACTTGTTATTGATTTCAGATTTTCTAGATTGGGTAAGTCAGGGTCTGGAAGAGTCAGTAGAATTTGTAGAGGCTCCACTGGTTTTAGGGCAGCCTCCCAAACAGCTTCATTTGTGGCCCTGTTTCCTCTTGCTTCTGTGGAGACCCCTTACCTTATAAACAGCACTCCGTCCATGAGCCATTGTAAATGTGTACCTGCTATCAGTATAAATTGTTACTGATTTTTCTTTTGTCTACTGGAGAGCCTGAAAGTGAGTAACTTGAGTGTTTGACATCCAGCACTCCAGTGTGTTTCAGAGTAATATACACACAGGGAAAAAATAAACCATGTGGGGCAGTTAGGATTAGTTTCTGCCCTTGGTTTAATTTATTTGCTTTTTTGATAAGCATAGCTGCGGATGCTATCATCTGGATGCCAGTATGTCATCCAAATGTAAAGGGATCAAGTTTTTTGGACAAATAGGCTACTGGTCTTTTCTAAGGGCTGAGATTTTGAGTGAGTACCTCTTTGGCTATGCTCTTTGTCTTAAATACTTAGTTACATATGGTATCGCTAGTTGGTTTATCATCCTTGCTCCGCTCATGTCTGTCTAACTGCCTAATATATTACCTCAAGAATCCTGGCTCTGAATTCCTTTTTTTAAAATATATTTTATTGATATTTTTACAGAGAGGAAGGGAGAGGGATAGAGAGTTAGAAACATCGATGAGAGAGAAACATTGATCAGCTGCCTCCTGCATATTCCCCACAACCAAGGTACATGCCCTTGACTGGAATCAAACCTGGGACCCTTCAGTCCATAGTTCAATACTCTATCCACTGAGCCAAACTGGTCAGGGACTAGCTCTTAATTATTTTATAGAAAATGGCCATTGAATTTCTTCTGTAGCTGCTTTATGCTGAGGAGGGACGGAGTTTTCTCTCAGAACCAAGAGATCCTTGTTGTCTGTCAGAGAGACAATGATACCTGGGCACAGAAGGAGGTGGGCTTGTGATCTGGCAGAGACAAACTGTAACCAATGGTCTGGTGGAAGGGAAAGAAAACATTTCAGTTTTAATAACTTCTATTGAAATAGATTTTTTTCTCCTCAAAATTACCCCTGTTTATTAAAAGAGCCAGATCAATAACAATTTATTTATTGTATTCAATTTGCCCTGATGGTTTGCATAAGCACAACAAGAATGGTAACTGACTACCTTAGCTAGAATTTCATGATTGAATCTTAGTGTGCCCCATAGGGCCAGGAAGCCAAATCATCCAGCTGCTGTCTGGCCTGCCTGCAGTATCTGCTGAGTTAGTTGAAACCTTCACCTGCAGTGACTCCACTTGGGCCCACACCCTAGGTTTTAAGGCCCATCTCAGTAACCCACTCCATCATCATGGCCTAGAGTGTATGGGAGTTCCACAGGGACACAAAGGTGTCCTTATTGCTCCCCTTCTACTCTGACCAACCGCCAGTGATGGTAGGGTATTGGCCTGTCAGTCCAGCTTTTCCTTGACATTCTTATTGACTTCGAGTATTCAGAGTTTAGATAGGGCTCTTTAAAACATGACATTCCAGTCAAAGTTTTTAGTTATTAAAACCACTATTAGAAACCAGTCTTACTGCATTTGTGCAAATAAATGTATTGCTATGATTTATTAAGCATTGCCAAATTTCAGAGGACTTGTAAAAGGAGAAAAATATACTGATCTGTTTAAATATTCTGATTTTTCCTGTCAGCCTTTTCTAAGGATTCTTCAGAGTAATATAACTGTCTTCAAATAACAAGGAGAAATTCAAAATGTGTCTATATTCAAGTAGATAATTATAGCTGTCCTTGTAGTAGGGTTCCCCCTACTTGACTTGCCCTTAAAATTTCATATGGTCTCTGGGAGGGGTGACATGCCCCCTGAGAAAGGATTAAGGGAGCTTTATTTCTTTACAGAGTTTCACATGTCACAGGACTTCAGAGGTCTGTAATTCCTGTAACAAAGGGCTGGTACTCATCCTTCCCTCTTTTCCACATAGGACTTCCCCAGTTTTCTAATGTTAAGGTTTGTGCCACACTTGACATGATCATGGTCACACAGGCCTGCAAGACAGTATATAGGCTGCCAACAGTCTTTCAATAGAGACCAAAACCAGATGGGTATTTTCCTTGCCCATTTGGGCACCTGCCCTTTTGGCAACTGCATTCAAATCTGTGAGGTTAATGCAATATTAATAACACAATGAAGTACCATATTGGCACTGTGGCCACCTTAGGTAGCCAAATCTTCTGCTACCATATATCACACATGGTAGGGCTATCCAAATTTCTTAGGGAGGTGAATAAAGTCTATTTTTGACCTTCCCACACACAACAAATTTGCCCTTGTCTTTCTGGAGTCATGTCCATGAAAACGCAGGCATCATCTACAGTTTTCTGCAGGCCACTGTCAGGGCTGTGCATGGTGCCAGTTCTTTCTAGCCACAAACACAGCTTGTCTAATTTCCCTAAAATTTATTCTGGCATGGGAGAAAGTTGTTTTCCTATAAACAGGCAGCTTAACCCCTGCATAATTGGGGTTGGGCATCTGCCTGGAAAGCCATAATTTATAAGTTTAGCATGTAGCCTTAGGTTCTTCCAACCCAACAGCGTCTCTGCCATACCTTAGACAGACTCTTCCTCTCTTAGACAATCTCAAAGTCCTGAAGACTCCCCCATCCAGGGAGATTGCTTTTCCTTTGTCCTTTGACTTTAAGCTGCCAGTTCAAAAAGCCAGCTTTTCATATTGCAAAGTGTTTCTGTGGCAGTGGCTTGGGTAGTAGACCCCTTGTCTTCTAGCCAGCCCCCTTTGTGGCAGAGCAGTGACCAGGCCTCTCTCAAGGGAGTGCACTAGAAAGAGATCTCAGCCCCTCCTCTTTGAGCAGCAACAGGTACTGAACCCTTTCAGTACATTTGCAAACAGGGAGCTTTCACTAGCTCTGTCTACTGCTTTTACAGATCCTGGGCCTGCTGCTCTTCTCCAGGGAAGGTTTAATGGCCTCTCTGAAGTGGGAGTAGTCTTATTTTCCTTATTATTTAAACAAGTAAGCATTTGCAGAAGCCAAATAGCAGGGTTAAAATTTCAAACAGCAGTTTTTATATAAGATGGATGTTTCAACTCAAAGGTTGAGCATCAACCCATGGGCCAGATTGTAGGCTTGATCCCCAGTAGGAAGCATGCAGGAGGCACCTGATAGATGTTTCTCTCATCAGTGTTTCTAACTCTCTATCCTCATCCTTTCCTCTCTCAAAAAAAAAAATAAATCAATAAAATCATATTTAAACAAAAAGAATGTCAAACCACAGCTCTGTTCATGTCTAGCTTGCCAAATTGCATAGTGCCTCTCCTGGAACTCATAGTTGATTTCAACTGCAGAAGTTGTAATATTCCAATAAATATGGGGCTTCACTCTTGAGGTAAGCTGGAATTGTGGACACTGTGCACATTATTTATTTAGTGCTCTGTTAATGATGTGAAATAATACAGTGTTATTTTGTGTGCATAATCATAAGTTCTTTTTAATTTTTATTTAAAGTTAAAATTGCATACTTTTTATTCAACATGTTCCTAAGCCACAACTTTAAAGCAATCAGGTTGTATGTCATTAAACATTTTTATTATAGGTATTGAGAAGTTTTATCTCTGCTCCCATTTCCTACAAGTTGAAAACAGACTATAGAAGCTGTTAGCTAAAGTGAAATCATTCAACACTCCTTGCTATTTTATGCCCAAATTATCTTCATTACTACACATTGGAGAAAAACTTGCAATGCCTTCTCTCTGCAGGCCTTGCACTAAAGACTAGAGATAAAAGAAAGGTAAGGGAAATACTTCTGACTTGCATGGCTCACAATAGGGATAGCCACTGTGGAGATATACAAGATGGGGCTGTGGGCAGGAATCAGGGACATTTTCTAAGAGGAGAAGATCCATGAAGGTATGTGGAAATAAGCTAGTTAGTCAGATAGGTTAAGGTGATTGACCCTCAGGAAATTAAAACAGCAAGCGCAGTCTTCCTGGCAGGCTATGATGTGTTGGGAAAATTGAAAGCATTTCAATATATCCAAAGCTTAGGGAATACCAGTCTATGATTAGAAAAGCAAACACTTAGGAGTAGCAATATGAGGAAGATGTAATGAGAGAAGTGTTCTGGAAACTGCATTTGCCTAACAAACACACCATTAATAATTACTGAGATTGGGTTTGGTTTCAACAGAGAATATGTAGAGGATGATAATTCATGCCATCCTCCAAAACTAGATTCTGGAACTACTTTTATAGGTACAATTTTTACAAGAAACCATATAAAAAAATGGGCTCGGTCCAAAAGACTTTCTTATCTTCATTCCCTCCTGAGCTTGAAAGAGTCAATTAATGTTTTCTGGCAGGAACAAAGATGGGTTTGAAATTCAGGAGGAGCCTTTGGGACTTTGGCAGTCTGGCTTGAAATGCATCAGGATTGGAGCAGAGAACCTTTGTTTGGGACTCCTTTCTTGAAATTAAAGCTCATAAAGATGTGACTGAGGTGAGGCCATGAATCTCCTGCCAATATCTGTATAGCAAGCTGGCATTTAATTTGTCTTCCCTTTGATCATGTTTAATTACTTCTGTTTTACATTGAACAAATTCTATACCCTACTTACTTACCACTCACCTTCCCTATTTTTTTTATTTTTTATTAATTTTTATTAATTTTTTATACATATTTCCCCATTGCCCCCCTCCCTGCCAGGCATACCCCGATCCCCCAGTGTCTGTGATCATTGGTTATGCTTATATGCATGCATACAAGTCCTTTGATTGATCACTTATCTACCTCATCTAACTTTAATCTTTCTGCTGTAATTTCACAGTCTGTTTGATCCTTTATGATTTTTGTCCTCCTTAGAATTATCAGTCTACTCCCTTTCTGTGCTCCTGATTCTATTATATTCACCAGTTTATTCTGTTGATCAAATTTTTAATTCACTTAATTTTTAGATTCACTTGTTGATAGATATGTATTTGTTGTTCATAATTTTTTGGCTTTTACCTTTTTCTTCTTCCTCTTCTAAAAGAATACCTTTCAGCATTTCATATAATACTGGTTTGGAGTTGATGAACTCCTTTAGCTTTTTCTTCTCTGTGAAGTTTTTTTTTATCTGCCCTTCAGTTCTGAATGACAGCTTTGCTGGATAGATTATTCTTGGTTGTAGGTTCTTGCTGTTCATCACATTGAATATTTCTTGCCACTCCCGTCTGGCCTGCATCGTTTCTGTTGAGAAATCAGCTGACAGTCGTATGGGTGCTCCTTTGTAGGTAATGAACTGTTTTTCTCTTGCTGCTTTTAATATTCTCTCTTTGTCTTTTGCTCTTGGTATTTTAATTATGATGTGTCTTGGTGTGGTCCTCTTTGGATTCCTTTTATATGAGGTTCTGTGTGCTTCCTGGACTTGTAAGTCTATTTCTTTTACCAGATGTGGGAAGTTATCAGTCATTATTTCTTTAAATAGGTTTTCAGTATGTTGCTCTCTCTCTTCTTCTGGCACCCCCACAATTCTGATGTTGGTACACTTGAAGCTGTCACATTATGTTCACATTTTTGGATTCTTTTCTCTTCTTGCTTTTCCAGTTGAATGTTTTATGCTTCTTCTTCTTTTTTTTTAAAGTTACTAGTTACTTTATTTTATTTTATTATTATTATTTTTTAATTTTTTATTAATTTTTTATACATTTCTCCCCATTGCCCCCCCTCTCTTCTAACCCCCCAGTGTCTATGTTCATTGGTTATGCTTATAGGCATGCATACAAGTCCTTTATATTTCAAATTTTTTACTTGATTCTTGCCTTTCTCTAATCTGCTGTTAGGACTCTGTATAATATTTTTTATTTCAGTCAGTGTATGTTTAATTTCTATTTGGTCCTTTATCATCTCTAGTTGGACCTTTTCTATCTCTAGTTGGCTTTTTTGCATCTCTAGTTGGTCCTGTTTCATCTCCTCTTGGCATTCGCTAACTTTATCCAATTTTTCTAGCATATTATTGAAAAACCTTATAAGTGTGGTTTTGAACTCTATAACCAGTCATTTTTTTCCCTCCATTTCTTTTGTTTGTGATCCTTTCCCTTGTCTCGGCATTTTCACTATGCTGGGGGAAAACTTCTGTGTTGAATTCAGCTTTAGGATACCTGACGTGCAAAACCTAAGAAGCCACTGTTGAGCTTGGGATAGGTGGAGTCTCAGGGCTTAAGGGACTGCCTTGCCTTCCATTCAGCCCCGCCCTCCACGGCCCCTGAGTCTCACGTGACTGGGTAATCCCTGGAGCGGTTCTTGTGCAAGCGCGCCTGCAGTGCCTCTAGACCGCTGCCCCTCTGGCTCCCCTGCGCAGCAGGACCACACGAGTCTAGGTCTCCAGGGTTTCACCTGAAACAGGGGCTTAGTGGAGTCAGAAGTGGCACAGTTGGGAGGGTCTGTCTCCCGCCCACTCGCGAAAGCCAGCGGCACAATCAGTGGTCTGTCCTGTGCACAGTGCCATGCGCGCCACCAGGCCTTTGATCTTTTGCGACTCCCCTAAATTTCCGTGCACTTCTCCCTTTTCCCAGTCCAAACTCCCCCCGTATGAGTTTCGGCTGGATCTGGGGTTTAGTGTCGTAGGATAAGGGGTTCAATGCCTTTGAGAGTCTCCGTTTCCCTCCCGCCAGAGAAAGCCAGCCAGGTACTCCGGCACCCACTCTCTCCTAGCGCGTGTCTCCATACCTCAGCTTTTTGCAGCTCCTCTGGGTTTCCGTGAGCCCCTCTCTTTTCCTCTAGTTGTAGAACTTACACTCAGCCAGCTTTCCTGTGGTTCTGGATGATGTCCGTTCTGTCTTTTAGTTGTAGTTTTGAAATTGTTGTGCGAGACAGCAGTGTAGGTGTTTACCTATGCCGGCATCTTGGATTCCTCTCCTTCCCTATTTTTCTTGGTCCATGTTGAACAATATATTCTAATGTATTTAATTATACAACCTAGTTTATTTTATGAGTTAAACACATATATAAATAAATTGATTTTACATATATAAATAAATTGATTCTACAAAATTTTTTATAAAAATCAGCTTGACTCCACTTTTATAACCCAATTCCAATTTCACCTAGCAACACATTATTATTTAACTGATTCTTTTAGTATCCATTTCTAAACATTTTGCAGATATTATTGATAATTTTCATTTAATATATATTTTTTGTATTTACCTCTATGCTTTTTATTATGACACATGCCAGCACCAGGGCTTTAGAAGTGCTGACATGAAATGGAGACAAAGATTATTCCTACATGTCCTAAATACAGTTGAAATTCAATTCTAGTGAAAGTACCTTAAAGAATCAATTTGTACAATACAAGAATAAACATTAAATATTTCTAAAAATTAACTCACATGATTATTCTAGAAGTTTGTTTAAATGGCAAGGTCCCTATATCTAAAGGGCATGTTGCAGAACAACACATTGAACAAACTTGCAGTGTCGGTGTTAGTTTCCCACAGCGTATGCAGTGTCAATGTTATAGACAATTTTAAAGCACTTGTGCAAGGCTGTTTGGGAAGCAGTCGCTCTACATCACAGCTTTCCAATTCCAGCTTTTACTCCTTTAAATGTTCATTTTTATTGACATTTTTGTCCTTGCAGGAAAAATGTGTGATTTACACCGTCGTGGCAGGAGTTTGTGGTATCTCTTGCCAAAGTGTAAGGAAAACTCAGAATTCTCTACATTAGGGACAAAGACGACATGTTTAGTTAAAACAACATGTAGCTTTCACACAAATATAGGTAATGGAAACCAAGACTCTTACTTGGAATTTTTTTCCTTTGGCTATTTGCTTTGTTGTTGTTGTTGTTGTTTTGTTTGTTTGTTTGTTTAAGTATTACAAATAGTATTACATATGTCTTCTTTTTCCCCCCACTCTCCCCGCTGACTTCCCCCCTGCCTTCCCTACACCCAGTACATGCTTTCACCTGCACCCTCCCCTGCCAGTGTCTTATATCCATTTGTTATGCTTATATACATGCATACAAGTCCTTCAGTTGATCTCTTACAGCCCCTCCCCACCAAATTCTCCTATCTTCCCAATGTAGTATGACAGTCTGTTCACTGCTTCTTTGCCTCTGTATCTGTTTTTATTTCCCCCCTCTCTGATTCTTTCCTTTAAAAACATCTTGCCTCTGCCGGCTAGAAATAAACTTATATAAGAACAAAAAATGTTTGAGTCCCAATTTCAATGTCCAATAGTTCTGAGTCTCAGTTTCAATGTCAAACAGGTCTTTATGTGTACACATCAGCAATGGTATCTGGATGGTGGACAAATGGTGGCAATGTAGGTCCGACTTTCTTTGGTTTGGTCCTAGGCATCCTATAGCAATACGCAGCTGCTGACTGCTCACATGGCAAGGTGTCTTAAGCGTCTTCCATTTCCACTGTTTCTCCTCTTGTCTTCCTGGTTGGAGCAGACCTGTCAATTCCTCTGTTGAAGGAGTCCACTTGGTCTTGGAGATATTTTCTGAAAGTATGTAAAAATATTCACGACCAAAAGTTAATAAAGGAATCTTTTCTATAAAATTGACTTAAGATCCTTTTTATTTTTGCCCAAACTATTTTCCTTTGACTTATTTTGATACCATGTGTATTTTTCATGGGTGTCTTTCTGTTAGCATTACAAATGAAAATTAATTTTCTAAAGTAAAAATTTTCTAGATGTAATTTACTTACCAGATATTTTTTCTTACATTATATTATCCTATTATCCTCCCTTTTTTGATTAATGGATACTTTTGTAAATTTTTAATGCAATCTTGATAACTTTAAATTTTAATTTTTTTGCACAAAAATATGACTTCTTTATGTTCATTGCATGTTAAGCAATTTTACCATGAGATGAACTACCAATAGAAATTTTAGTTAATACTTTAGAAACAGCTTTTTGTCCAGTACAATTAAATGTTCCTGAATATTCACTTATTTCAATTCGCCAGTTTAAATTAATCTGAAAAGTTGATTACTCTTTTACTGTCAAATTTAATATTCTACCAACAATCTTAGATTAACCTATAAATATTAGTGGAAAGAATTATTTGCATTCTTGAGTAGGCCCTGAGCATTCCAGGTACTATGCTGAATTTAGATATAGGGCAGCTGCTGTCGGCCAAGTTTTTGTCTGTTACCTGGGTCTCAATCTGAGCTGGGCCATATCTAGGTCTGTTACGTGGGTCCCAATCTGTGCTGGACTTGGGAAGCGAAACAGCTATGAGAGCAAGAGACCTCCCTCAGAAGAGATGATGGTTCAGACCCCTGCAAGGTTGAGGGGTTGAGGGTCTATGACCCACCTTTGTTGACCCCCAAGTTCTCTCCTAATGGCCCTGCTGTGACTGTGCCAGTCTTAGGTTGTTCCTTCCCTGAGAAATCTTACCCATCTCTGGCTAATCAGTCATCCTCTGGGGCCAAGCAGGGTGATGTGAGGTTCAATTCTGTCTCCTTGGTAGTCCATCCCCCCATGGCCTCCATGCCCAGCACCTCCCTTGGGATCCCCTTGCCTGCTGGCAGGGCCGGGAACTGATCACATATCTTGGGAAACTCAGGTTCCTTCTCCAGGGAGGGCCCAGCTCACACCACTGGGAGAGAGACAGATCCATTAAAGAAGCCACCTCAAGTCTTTAACCTCAGCATGAATAGAAAGCTCAGGCAGCAGCTGAAGGACATTGGATTGTGAGAAGAGGATTCCTCTTCTCAAAAAATGGAAGAGGGGACAGTATAGAATGCTCAAGTGCCTTCCCAGTGCCTCATTTCCTTCCAAAATGGGTTAAATCCTTTCATATCCTTTTTTAAATTGTTGCCAAACATTCTAAGAATTAGTTTGTAATTTTGTTTGGGATAATTGTACAATATGCTGCTTTGAAATATCAAGAATTTTACTGACATTGCAGAATACTATCACGCAAGGATATTCTTTGCTCTAGGCCATGACAATTCAATTTCAAACTGGCTTTCAATTTCTTTTTCTGACTTTATTTTTTTATTTTTCTTCTTTTTTTTAAATTAAATCTTTATTATTCAGATTACATTTGTTTCTCTTTTTTCCCCTCCATAGCACCCCTCCACCCAGCTCCCACCCTTTCCTCTGACCTTAGCTCCCTCCCATTGATCTCATCCATAGGTGTATGATTTATGTCCAGTTTCTCCCTGTATACCCCTCACCCCGTTCCCCCTGAGAATTATCAGTCCACTCCCTTTCTGTGCTCCTGATTCTATTATTTTCACCAGTTTATTCTATTGATCAAATTTTTAATTCACTTAATTTTTAGATTCACTTGTTGATAGATATGTATTTGTTCATAATTTTTTGGCTTTTACCTTTTTCTTCTTCCTCTTCTAAAAGAGTACCTTTCAGCATTTCATATAATACTGGTTTGGAGTTGATGAACTCCTTTAGCTTTTTCTTATCTGTGAAGCTCTTTATCTGCCCTTCAATTCCAAATGATAGCTTTGCTGGATAGATTATTCTTGGTTGTAGGCTCTTGCTATTCATCACGTTGAATATTTCTTGCCACTCCCGTCTGGCCTGCATCATTTCTGTTGCGAAATCAACTGACTGTCGTATGGGTTCTCCCTTGTAGGTAATGAACTGTTTTTCTCTTGCTGCTTTTAATATTCTCTCTTTGTCTTTTGCTCTTGGTATTTTAATTATGATGTGTCTTGATGTGGTCCTCTTTGGATTCCTTTTATATGGGGTTCTGTGTGCTTCCTGGACTTGTAAGTCTATTTCTTTTACCAGATGTGGGAAGTTTTCAGTCATTATTTCTTTAAATAGGTTTTCAGTATCTTGCTCTCTCTCTTCTTCTGGCACCCCCACAATTCTGATGTTGGTACGCTTGAAGCTGTCCCAGAGTCTCCTTACATTATGTTCACATTTTTGGATTCTTTTCTCTTCTTGCTTTTCCTTTTGAGTGTTTTCTGCTTCTTTATATTTCAAATTTTGACTTGATTCTTGCCTTTCTCTAGTCTGCTGTTAGGACTCTGTATAATATTTTTTATTTCAGTGTATTTTTAATTTCTAGTTGGTCCTTTTTCATCTCTAGTTGGACCTTTTCCATCTCTAGTTGGCTTTTTTGCATCTCTAGTTGGTCCTTTTTCATCTCCTCTTGGCTCTCACTAACTTTATCCAACTTTTCTAGCATATTCTTGAAAAACCTTATAAGCGTATTTTAGAACTCTATATCAAGTCGTTTGTTTTCCTCCATTTCTTTTGTTTGTGATCCCTTCCCTTGTCTCAACATTTTCACTATGCCGGGGAAACTTCTGTGTTGAATTCAGCCTTATGATAGCAGACTTGCAAAACCGAAGAAGCCTCTGTTGATCTTGGGATGGGTGGAGTCTCAGTGCTCAATGGACTGCCTTGCCTTCCAGTCGGCCCTACCGTCCATGGCCTCTGAGTCTCACGTGACTGGGTAATCGCTGGAGCAGTCCTTTCGCGAGCCCCGCAGTGCCTCTAACCGCTGTCTTTCCAGCTCCCCTGAGCACCAGGACCACAGGAGTCTAGATCTCCTGGGTTTTGCCCAAAACAGGGGCTTAGTGGAGTCAGAAGTGGCACAGTTGGGAGGGTCTGTCTCCCGCCCACTGGCGAAAGCCAGCGGCACAATCAGCAATCTGTCCTCTGAGCAGTGCCGTGCGCGACCAGTCCTCTTTTGCAACTCCCCTAAATTTCCGTGCATCTCTCCCTTTTCACAGTCCAAACTCACCCCGTATGAGTTTCGGCTGGATCTGGGGTTTAGTGTCATAAGATAAGGGGTTCAATGCCATTGGGAGTCTCCGTTTCCCTCCCGCCAGAGAAAGCCAGGCAGGTTCTCTGGCACCCGCTCTCTCAGTGCGCGCGCATCTCCGTACCTCAGCTTTTTGCAGTTCCTCTGGGTTTCTGTGAGCCCCTCTCTTTCCTTCTAGCTGTAGAACTTACACTCAGCCGGCATCCTTGTGGTTCTGGATGATGTCCATTCTGTCTTTTAGTTGTAGTTTTGAAATTGTGTGAGGCAACAGAGTAGGTGTTCACCTATGCCGCCATCTTGGATTCTCCTTTTTTTCTGACTTTATATAGACTTTGTCAGCGAGGCAAAAACACAAATTACTTATTTTAGCTCACGAGGCCAAATATATTGACTTTCAATTACAATCTTTATGACATTTGAAGGAAACTTCTCTTTATTTCCTTCCAAAATAATTTCCAGGCTACAGAGTTTCATTTAAAAATCTTTGTCTCATAAAACAATTTCTCTTAAGGTTATGGTGACTTTTAGTGTGGATTAAATTTAATATTTCATTTTTTCCTTATAATTTATTTTTATTTTTTACATGTGTCTTTATTCTCCCATTACCCACCGTCCTCTACTCATGCCCAAGCCCTCTGTTATCTGTATCCATTGATTGGGCTCATATGCATGTACACAAGTTCCGCTGTTGATCTCTGCCCCTTACTCCCACCAACTCCCACCTTCTTTGAGGTTTGATGTTCTGATCGACATTTCTCAGCTCCTGGATCTGTTCTTGTTCATCAGTCTATGTCACTCATTATATTCCACAAATGAGTGAGACCATGTGATATTTATCTTTCTCTGCCTGGTTTATTTCACTAAATGTAATGCTTTCCAGCTCCATCCAAGTTGTTGTAAATTATAGAACTCCTTATTTTTTACCGCAGTGTAGTATTCCATTGTGTAGATGTACCACAGTTTTTTAATCCATTCATTTGCTGATGGGCACTTAGGCTGTTTCCAAATCTTAGCTATGGTTAATTGTGCTGCTATGAACATAGGGGTGCATATAACCTTTCTTTTTAGTGTTTCTAGTTACTTGGGATATATTCCTAGAAGTGGGATCACTGGGTCAAATGGGAGTTCCACTTTTAGTTTTCTGAGGAGACTCCATACTATTCTCCATGGTAGCCGCACCAGTCTGCATTCCCAACAGCAGTGCAAAATAAATCTTTTCCTCTGAATCCTCGAAAACACTTGTCGTTTGTTGATTTGTTGATGATAACCATTCTGACAAGTGTGAGATGATACCACATTCTTGTTTTGATTTGCATTTCTCTGATGATTTGGAGCAAGTTTTCAAATGTCTCTTGGCCTTCTTTCTATCTTCTTTTGAGAAATACAAAATACAATTTAGATCAGTTGCCCTTTTTTTTTTTTTGATTGAGTTGTTTATCTTCTTTTTGTGAAGTTGTATGAGTTCTCTGTAAATGTTGGAGATTAAACCCTTATTGTTGATATCATTGGCAAATATGTTCTCCCATACAGTGGGCTTTCTTGTTGTTTTGTGGATGTTTTTCTTTACTGTGCAAAAGCTTTTTATTTTGAAGCAGTCCCATTTGTTTATTTTTTCTTTAGTTTCCATTGCCCTAGGAGCAGTACTAGTGAAGAAGTTCCTTTGGCATATGTCTGAGATTTTGTTGCCTGTGGATTCTTCTAGTATTTTTTATGGTTTCTGTCTCATGTTTAAGTCCTTTATCCATTTTGAGTTTATTTTTGTATATGGTGTAAGTTGGTGGTCTAGTTTCATTTTTTTTGCACCTATCTGTCCAATTTTCCCAATACCATTTGTTGAAGAGACTGTCTTGACTCCATTGTATGTTCCTGCCTCCTTTGCCAAATATTAATTGGGCATAGTGGTCTGGGTTGATTTCTAGGTTTTCTATTCTATTCCCTTGATCTATATATCTATTCTTGTGCAAATACCAGGCTGTTTTGAGAACAGTTTCTTTGTAATACAGTTGGAAATCTGGTATTGAGATCCCACGTACTTTGTTCTTTCTCAGGATTGCTATAGCTATTCATCGTCTTTTTTTTTATTGCAGATGAATTTTTGGAGAGTTTGTTCTAGATCTGTGAAGTATGCCTTGGTATTTTAATGCAGATTGCATTGAATTTATAGATTGTTTTGGGTAATATGGATATTTTGATGATATTGATTCTACCAATCCATGAACATGGTATATTTTTCCATCTGCTTAAATCTTCCTCTATTTCTTTTCTCAGTGTTGTATAATTTTCCACATATAGATCTTTTACCTCCTTAGTGAAGTTTATTCCTAGGTACCTTAATTTTTTGGTGTGATGGTAAATGGGATTGCTTTTTAGTCTCTCTGTAAGTTCATTATTGATATACAGAAATGACAGATTTATTGGTGTTAATTTTGTATCCTGCTACATTGCTGAATTCATTTATCAAGTCTAATAATTTTTTGATGGACTCTTTAGTGTTTTCTATGTAAAGTATCATGTCATCTATAAATAAAGATAGTTTTACTTCCTCTTTTCCAATTTGGATGCCTTTTATTTATTTTTGTTGTCTGATCGCAAGGGCTAGTACTTCCCACACTATACTGAATAGGCATGGTGAGAGTGGGCATCCCTATCTTGTTCCAGTTTTTAGTGAAAATGGTTTTAGTTTTTGCCCATTGAGTATAATGTTGGCTGTGGGTTTGTTATATATGGCTTTTATTATGTTGAGGTATGATCCTTCTATTTCTACCTTGCTGAGAGTTTTTATCAAGAAAGGGTGTTGGATTTTGTCAAATGCTTTTTCTGAGTCAATTGATATGACTATGTGATTTTTATCTATTAATTTGTTAATGAGATGTATCACATTTATTGATTTGTGAATATTGGACCACCCTCTCATCCCTGGGATAAATTCTACTTGGTCATGGTGTATGATCTTTCTGATGTACTGCTTAATTTAATTTGCTAGAATTTTGTGAGGATTTTAGCATTTATATTCATGAGGGATATTGGCCTGTAATTCTCTTTCATTATGTTATCTTTATCTGGTTTTGGTGTTAGGGTGATTCTGGCTTCATAGAAGAAGTTTGGAAGTATTCCATTCTCATCAATATTCTGGAAAAGGCTGAGGAGGATAGGTTTTAGTTCTTTTATGAATGTCTGGTAAAATTCCCCTGTGAAGCCATCTTGCCCTGGGCTTTTGTTTGCTGGAAGCTTTTTGAAGACTGCTTCAATTTTTTTCCATAGTTATCAACATACTGAGATTTTTAGAATCTTCTTGGAATGTTTTGTTTTTTTAGGAATGTGTCCATTTTCTCCAGGTTATTAGAATAGAGTTATTCATAATATTTTTTTTAACAATCCCTTGTTTTTCTGTGGGGTCTGTTTTTATTTTGCCTCTCTAATTTCTGATTTTGTTTATTTGGGTAGTCTCTCTTTGCTTCATGGTGAACCTTGCTAGAGGTTTATCAATCTTGGTTTTTTCCTTCAAAGAACCAACTCTTGGTTTTGTTGATCTTTTGTATTTTTTTTTATCTCTATGTCATTCATTTCTGTTCTGATATTTATTATTTCCTTCCTTCTGCTCACTCTGGGCTTTTCTTGTTGCTCTATTTCTAATACTTTGAGTTGTTGAGTTAGGTGATTCATTACCATTTTTTCTTGTTTTTGGAAGTAGGCCTGTAGAGCTATAAACTTCCCTCTTAGCACTGCTTTATTTTTGTCCTATAGCATTTGAGTTGTTGTGTTTTTTATTGTCATTATTCTCCAGAATATTTTTAATTTCTTCTTTGATATCATTGATAACCCAATCATTGTTTAATAACATGCTATTCAACTTCCAAGAGTTTGAATTTTTTGCAACGTTTTTATTGTAGTTTACTTCTAATATTTTGCCATTGTGGTCTGAGAAAATGCTTGATATGATTTCAATCATTTTTAATTTGGAGAAACTTTGCTTGTGACCCAATATGTGATCTATTTTTGAAAATGTCCCATGTGCACTTGAGAAGAATATATATTCCATGGCTTTGGAGTCAAATGCTCTGAAGATCTCAATTAGGTCCATCTGATCTAGTGAGGTATTTAAAATTGCTGTTTCTTTGCTGATTTTTTGTCTAGAGAATTTATCCAATGATGTCACTTGTGAATTAAAAGTCTCCTACTATGATTGTATTGTTGTCTATCTCTCCCTTAATATCATCCAGGAGTTATGTATTTGGGTGCTCCTGTATTGGGTGTATATATGTTTCCCAGAGTTATATCTTCTTGTTGAATTGCTCCTTTTAGTATTATGTTAAGGTCTTTCTTATCTTTTGTTAAGGCCTTTACTTTGAGGTCTATTTCATCAGATATAAGTATTGACATACCTGCTTTTTTCTCATTTCTATTTACCTGAAAAATGTTTTTTTCATTCTCAGTCTGTGTGAATCTTTTTCTCTGAGGTGGGTCTCTTGTAGACACCAAATATATAGGTCATGTTCTCTTATCAATTCAGCTATCTTCTGTCTTTTGATTGATGCATTTAATTCATTTAAATTTAATGTTATTATTGACATGTTCATGTTTATTGCCATACTTTTCTTTAGTGTTTGTGTTTTTTTCTTGCCTTTCTCTTTCTTCTTTTTACAGCGGTCCCTTTAGCATTTCTAGCATTGTTGGCTTGGTAGTGACAAACTCTCTTAGCCCCTTTTTGTCTGTGAAGCTCCAAATTCCACCTTCAATTTTGAATGATAGCCTTGCTGGGTATAGTATTTTGGGTTTCAGACCCTTGCTTTGCATCACTTTATATATTTCATTCCATTTCCTTTTCGCCTGTGGTGTTTCTGTGTAGAAGTCAGTTGATATTCTAATAGGATATCCCTTGTAGGTAACTTTCTTTCTTTCTCTGGAGCCTTTAAGATTCTTACTTTTTCGTTAGTGTTTGCCAATTGAATTATGATGTGTTTTAGGATTCAACCTGTTTGGGACTTTGTGTACTTCTTGGACTTGCATAATTATTTTCTTGCCAATATCAGGGAAGTTTTCTGTCATTATTTTTTCAAATAGGTTTTCTATTCCTTGCTTTTCTTCCTCTCCTTATGGTATCCCTGTTAAGTGAATATTGTTTTGTTTTGTCCTAATGCTCCCTTAGGCTCTCTTCTTGTTTTTCAAGTCTTCTAGCCAGTTGCTGCTCTGTTTGTTTTTTTCCTATTTTTTCTTCTAATTAAATGATGCGGTCTTCAGCTTCTTCTAGTCTACTATTTAGGTCTTCCATTGTGCTCCTTATTGCAACTATGTCATTCTTCATCTCCTTGTTTTTTTTTTTTTGTTGTTGTTTGTTTGTCTTGTTTTGTTTTTATGTTGGTGACATTCTCATTCATATCTTTATAGTTCTCATTGAGTTGTGTGTATTTGACATTCATCCATTTAAACATCCTTAAAACCATTACTCTGATTTCTTTCTCTAGTAAGCTACTGGCCTCAATGTCATTTAACTCCCTTTCTGGTGATTCCTCTTTTTCTTTCCTTTGGGGATTAGGTTTTTGTCTTCCCATGTTTTCTTGTAATGTTTTAATTGTATATCTAACTGCTTTTCTACTCAGGTTTTTTTGGGAATGGTCCTACTGGTGTATTCTCTCAGTTCTCTTGTGCTAGTTAATCTATTATAGTTCCTACTTAAGCTATTTGGGTTCTCTTGATGTAGATCTGCGAAACTGAGTAACACAACTGTGGTGTCTAGAAGTCACCAGCTGTTTAGGGGAGTGTCCCTATTTTTTTTTTCTGTTTTGCATCCTAAATTGAGATCACTCGTGCCCAGTGGGGACTCACAGTGGCACCAAGGACCCGTCTCTCTGGGTTATGTGGTTCAGGGGGCCTACACTCTGGAGAGGTGTGACTGTGGTGCCTAGAGTTCTATAGTTGTGGGGAGGGCAGACTCAGCTTTTGCTGCTTTACCTATGGTGGATAGGCACTAACTCCCAGTGGTGGCTTACAGGAGCACTCTTGGTATGTTTGCCAGCAAGGCACACTGAAGCACTCTGAAGGGCCCTAGCAGTGTAGCTGTGTAATTGAGATGTCTGTGGGCAGATATCCAGGATGAGTGAATTCAAAATTTCTACTGCTGGGTTTTGCGGGGGGAGTGTGCCCCTATTTGTTTATGGTCACACCCAGGGAGAGCTCATAGTGGCTTCAAGAGCCCCCTGTAAGTAGATGAGCTCAGAGTGTGCCTGTCTGTTGGAACTTCGCATCTGTGGAGGTGCAGCACTCTAAGACACTTTGTGGGGTCCTGCATTGAGGTTGAGCCACTGGGATAGATGTGGGTAGTTATTTAGGAAATAGGTATTCAGAAATTCTACTATGGGGCAGGGTACCCTTGTTTGTGCCTAATTCCACCCAGCAGAGACTAAAAGCTGCTTTCAAAGTGCACTGTGAATAGATGAGCTCAGGTGTCCTTTTTCTTTGTGGAGGACCTTTTTTATTTTTCTTTTTTTAAATGCAGCCCTCTGATGATGTGTCCTGAGGGGTCTTGCACTGAGATTGAGCCACATGGATAAATGTGGGTAGTTATTCAGGAGGAGGATATCCAGATATTCTGCTGTGGGCCCTTACACCCCTGTCTGTATCGAATCCCACTCATCAGAGACTAAGAGCTGCTTTCAGAGCATACTGTGGATAGATGAGCTCTGATATCCCGTTCCTATGTGGAAGATTCTTTTTTTTTTTGTGGGGGGGGCACCGCCCTCTGATGATGTGCCCTGAGTGGTCCTGCACTGAGGTTGAGCCACAGGAATAAATGTGGGTAGTTATCCAGGAAGAGGAAATCCAGAAATTCTACTGCAGGGCTGTGCACCCTTGTCTGTACAAAATCACACCCGTGGGGGCTCTCAGTGGCTCCCAGGCACTGCCTAGGGAGTGGGGCACTCTGGCTGTCTGTGCACTAGAATGGTGCTAATGTGGGCCCACAGGAAATGCACTAATATGGACCTGAGTTCTGCCGCTAGGGCGGGGGAGGTTGCACTTAATGCTTTGGAGGTGGAGGTCCCAGGGTCCGCGGGTCTGCAGCTGTGACAGCAGCGTTTTGGCTAGATTGATGCTGGGTCACAAGGCAGTTCCAAGGCCTGTCTGGTTGGTGGTGTTGATGAATTCCCAAAGAAAGGCCATTTTCCCCTTCAAGATGGCATTGACTCAGTGCCTGAGTCCCGCAGTCCGGGGAGTGGCGGTGTGGTTGTAATCTCTCCTTGTCCAAGAGAGCCTGCAGTGCTAGCCCCTGCTCCTCCTGCAAGATTTAACTGTCTCTTACTCACTCATACACTCACCACACACTTCCACACACTCTCCTTTCATCCCCTCACTCAATTCCTCTCTCTCACCTCTGTCCTGCCAGCAGCCATTCTTAAACTTTTTCTAGTGACATTACCCATTAAATAGGAAGATTTCCCATTATTTAATTTGGTCCTCTACCTCTACCATACACACACACACACACACACACACACACACACACACACACATTAATATTCTATCCTTCATCTTCCCAACACAGAGGAATCATAACTGTTTCAAAATTCAGTATTTATACTTTTATGATCATATGACACCTGATATTCATAATTGATTCACATATGATGGCATATTTTATTTTTATTTATATGTATTAGTTTTGCTGCATTTGGGGTTTATTATTGTTTTTTTATTTTTTGTTTGCCTTATTCTCTATAAATTTATAAGCAGTTCAACTTTGTGCCATTTTGCTCCCATGTGATTCTCCAGTCAGTTTATTTAGTTATATTTTTAGTTCTATGATGTGTACCTTCATGAATAAGTAACTCCTATGATCTATTCCTTCAGTCTGGAAGCCTGTGTAGGAAGCAGAGCTGTCCTAGACTATACTGTCTAATAGCATAGAATCAGAGCTACGTGTATAAGTGTAAAGTGCTAGCCCCTAGATATAAAAGAAAACACAAAACAAACAAATTTATTTTTAATCGTATTTACTATATAAACTGATAATTACAAAACTATAGACAAGAACTTAAAAATGGTGTTGGACTAAGTGAAAGCACACAGACACGCTCCCAAGGCCAAACTGGAATTACAATTAAAATACATAAAGCCACACTGAATAATCAGCTGAAGACCAGCTGGAGAGAACCCTGAAACCCAGGATAGAAAGTAGAAACCACATAGAGACTGGTAGGAAGGATGGAGGCATGGCAGGGCTGGCTGGAGTCCCACAGTAGCTGAAGTTCTGAAGAGCTATCTCAGCTGTGGAGGGTAGCCACTGAGAACTTGGGGTATAATGCCCAAACTTGGCCCCCCATCAGAGAGCAGCAAAACTGAAAAAGATGCTTATATAACATATGGCTGTGAAAAGCAGCAGGGTTGCTGACTGCCAGGGAGAGACAACTAGAAATACAGGAATCCTCTTAAAGGGCTATAACACAAAATTTTGAGTGTAGCCACTCACGTTGGACAAGAAAGCAAGGGCTTTTCCTAAGCAGAGCGAGGGCAGAGTGAACTGGAGTTGTAAGAGCAAAAGCCAGGGTTGGAGGCTCTGGAGTTAAGAGCTCAGAAGGCAGACACCTTGGTTTCCTGTGCTGAGTCATTCCCTTACACTGTGGAAGTCATTTTTCTTATGCAAACATTTTCTGTCTAGTTGGTTTTTTGCCTGTGGGGAAGATGTTGACACACCCTTTTGCAAAACTCTTGCCTCACCCAATGGAGTTTCTGAGGTTCTTTAACAGACTAGGAATAAAAATTAGCCTCCAGGTAGAAACAACTGCCCTGCCCTGTTGGAAAACCTTTCACCCTACCTGTGGATGATTGCTTGAGGTTACTCCAGTCTACAGGAGGATTTGATGCTTTCACTGATCTAATTAGTCAGAAGCAGCAGTTGGGTCCCTGCCACAGACACCATCCCAGACTGTTCAATGAGGCGAAATCCAGTGGCATCACAAGCATCTGCAACTGACACCTATGGGACCAGCTCCATGGAAGTAAAGAGTACAGATCAGAACAGAGACAATTGAGAGGAGTTAGCTTTCACACAGGTAGTCAGTCAGGGGTCCAGTAAAAAACAAAGGCAAGTGGAACATAGTCAGGACAGACATAGCAGTTTTAGCAAGCTTAATCACAGGAAGCAACCGTGGAGGAATAACAAAATGGTTTTAGACTCAGAGCAGGAGGTATGTGAAACTAAGAAGAATTTGCAATAATAAGGTGAACTGACCCATAGGTACAGAGAAAGTTCAGGTCCTTTGCTGGGCAAGAACAATGGAGGGAATCAATCAGGTTTAGATGAATATAAGAGCAGGCTTGTAGCAAACATATACCCCTAGAATACAAGGCGTCAAGTGGAAACCCCTGATTTGGGCTTGTAATACATTTTCCATACTTTTTCTCAAACCTTCTGATCTGCGGTGCACTTTCTTCAGATTGTGAGACATGACTCCAGGCACAAACCTCAGCTCAATGTTCCGGTAATCACAATTAAGGTGACAGACTCAAGGCAGACCCAAACTGTGGGCTGAGGAGTCCCCAACCACTGGACTATCAGGGGATTCAGCCTCTCAGACCTCAATCAGGTTTCCCAGGGCCAGAAAGAGACATAGACTCACATTCATCTGCACTATAGAAGCTCCCAAAGGGCCCAGAATAGACACACCAAAGGACAAGATTCAAAAATATCAGAGCAAAATTCAGAATCTTTATAAATAGCAGATTGAAAGCATCTGTATAACAGTTGGCATGACAATATTAGAGTTGAACCTCATTGGCAGCAAGTTGGAGGGGAGATCCCTCTCATGAATGGTACATCAATAATTAAGTACCAATTATAACAGAAGAGCCAAAAAAATAAACAAACAAATAAACAAAACACACAAAGGGCATTCCTAAAACATCCAGCTCAGGTTGACAAAGAGAAGACAGCACTAGACCCTCAAGATACGTTCTACATAAGGCCATTCCACAAACACTTGGAGACATAACCATTCTATCTAATACATAGAAGTAAATACAAAGAGATAGCTATAATAGAAAGACAAAGAAACAACCCCCTAGAGGGGAAAAAAGGAATATGCAGAAAAAGAACTAAATGAGATGCAGGCAAGCAACCTATCAAACATAGAATTCAAAGCAATGATTATAAAGATGCTTAAGGAGCTTAGTGCAAATTACAACAGCATGAACAGGAAAACAGAGACCACTAACAAGAGCCAGACAGAAATGAAGAATGATATATCTGACATCAAGAACACACTAGAAGGATTACAAGTAGATTGAATGAAGGAGAGGGTCAAATCAGGAATTTGGAAAACAAGATATTTATTTCTACCTTAGAGCAGCAATAGAAAAATGATAATTAAAAAGCAAAATATAGCTTAAGGGAGCTCTAGGACAACATGAAACATAACAAGATCTGCATTATTTTAATGACAAATGAGGAAGAGGGAGAGCAAGGAACACAGAACCTGTTTAAGAAATAACGAGAGAAAACATTTCCCAACCTAATGAAGGAATATGTCACACAAATTCAGGAGGCATAGAGTCCCAATCAAGATGAAACCAACAATATCTAAGCCTAGACACATCATAATTACAATGGAAAATATTAAAGAAAAAGACAGAATCTTAAAGGCAGCAAGAAACAAAAAAATTATCCACAAAGGAGTTCCTACTAGAATGCCCACTGACTTCTCAATAAAAACACTTCAGGCCAGAAGGGAGTGACAAAAACTACTCAAAATAATGAAAAGTAAGGATCTAAATCCAAGACTACTGTATCCAGAAAGCCTAGCATTTAAAATTGAAGGTGAAATAAAAAGCTTTCCAGAAAGAAATTGTTAAAATAGTTTATTACCACCAAACCAGAAATTCAAGAAATGTTAAAGGATATGTTTTAAGAAGAAGAAAAGGAGAGGGGATCATAGGCATAAAGATAATAAAAATGGTAATAAATAAATACCTATCAATAATAACCTTAAATGTAAATGGACTAAATGTTCTAGTCAAAAGACATAGGGTCACTGAATGGATAAGAAAACATGACTGAGGAGAATCCAAAATGGCGGCATAGGTGAGCACCTAAATAGCTGCCTTGCACAACAATTTCAAAACTACAACTAAAAGACAGAATGGACAGCATCCAGAACCACAGGAAAGCTGGCTGAGTGGAAATTCTACAACTAGAAGCAAAGAGAGGGGCTCATGGAGACCCAGAAGAGCTGCAAAAAGCTGAGGTACGGAGATGCATGTGTGGAGAGAGTGGGTGCCGGATTGCCTGGCTGGTTTCCTCTGGCAGGAGGGAGATGGGAGACTTACAACTGCACTAAATTGCATATCCTATGGCACTGAACTCCAGGTTTGGCCAAAACTCATACAGGGGAGTTTAGACTGTGAAAAGGATAAGTGCACAGAAATTTAGGGGAGCCGTGAAAGGGCAGAAGACTGCGGGCATGCACACCGCTGTGCACAGAGGACAGACTGCTGATGTGCTGCTGGCTTGTGGGCAGAAGACAGTTTTAACTTCACTAAACCCCAGTTTTGGGTGAGACCCTGGGGATCCAGACTCATACGGTCCCGGAATGTAGGGGAGCCAGAAAGGCAGCGGTCTAGAGGCACTGGGCTTTTGCACAGGGACCACTCCAGCTATTACTCAGGGACACGTGAGACCCAGGGGCTGCATAAAGCGGGGCTGACTGGAAGGCAAGGCAGTTGTTAAGCCCTGAGACTCCACCCCATCCAAGCTGAACAGAGAGACTTTTGCAATTTTGCAAGTCTTGTATCATAAGGCTGAATATAACACAGAAGTTTTCCTGGCATAATGAAAATGTCGAGATAAAGGAAGAGATCACAAACAAAAGAAATGGAGGAAAACAAATGACTGGATATGGAGTTCAAAACCACGGTTATAAGGATTTTCAAGAATTTCCTAGAAAAGGTGGATAAATTTAGTGAGACCCAAGAGAAATGAAAAAGGACCAACTAGAAATTAAACATACACTGACTGAAATAAAAATATTATGCAGAGATCTAACAGCAGATTAGAGGAAGGCAAGAATCAAGTAAAAAATTTGAAATATAAAGAATCAGAAAACACTCGACTGGAAAAGCAAGAAGAATAAAGAATCCAAAAATGTGAAGATAATGTAAGGACCCTCTGAGACAACTTCAAGCACACCAACATCAGAGATGTTGGGGTGCCAGAAGAAGAGAGAAAGCAAGATACTGAAAACCTATTTGAAGAAATAATGACTGAAAACTATCAACAAGTGAATCTAAAAATTAAGTGAATTAAAAATTTGATGAACAGAATAAACTGGTGAATATAATAGAATCAGGAGCACAGAAAAGGAGTGGACTGATAATTCTCAGAAGGAAAGGGGTGAAGAGGGTGCAGGGAGAGAATGGACAAAAATCATACACCTATGGATGAGGTCAATGCGGGGGGAAGTAAGGGTAGAGGGAGGGCTGGGAGCCAAGTGGAGGAGATCTAAGGAGGGAAAAAAAAGAAACAAATGTAATAATCTGAACAATAAAGATTTAATTTTTAAAAAAGGAAAAAAATAAATAAAATGAATTGGAAAAAAATAAAGGAAAAGAAAACATGACTGATATACATGTTATGGGATTAAACCTTTAGGGACAATTGAGAGGAGATAGCTTGCCACATAATCCCTATTAAATACTAATGGCATTTTAAGGGTAGACACAGAGTGAGAGTGAAGGTATAAAAAATATATATTCCATACAAATTGAAAGGGAAAAAAAGCTGGGTAGCAATACTCATATCAGACAAAATAGACTTTAACATTAAGATGATAACAAGAGACCAAGAAAGCCACTTGCTAATCATAAAGAAAATGATTCCACCAGAAAATATAAACATATATGTACTCAATATAGGAACAACCAAGTACAAAACAAAACAAAAACTCTTGATGGATTTTAAGGGAGAGATTGACAGCCATACAGTAATAAAGGGTACTTTAATATCCCCTGATATCACTAGATAGATCCATGAGACAATAAATTAACAATGAAACAGAGGTCTTAAATGACACACTACATTAGACGGATCTGATATTTATAGAACATTTCAGCACAAAGCAACAGAATATGCATTATTCTCAAGTGTTCATGAACATTCTCAACAATATACCATGTGTTAGGGCACAAAACAAGTGTCTAAATATTTAAGAAGTTTAATATAATACTAAGTATCTTCTTATATCATAATGATATGAAGACAGAAATCAACTACAATAATAATAATAAAAAAAAACACCTTACCACTCAAATACAAGGAGGCTAAATAGCATGCTATTAAATAATGAATGGGTAACCAATGAAATAAATAAATAAATAAAACTTCTGAAAAAAACAAATAAAAATGAACCCAGAACCACCCAAAACCTATGGGACACAGAGAAAACAGTCCTGATAGGAAAATTCATAGCATTATAGGCCCATCTCAAGGGACAAGTATAACGACTAATAAGCTATCTAACCCTACAACTACATGAATTAGAAAGAGAACAGCAAGAAGATCCCAGAAGAAGTAGAAAGAAGGGAATAATAAACCATAGCACGGAGGTAAATGCCATAGAGACTAAAAAACAATACAATCAATAAATCCAAGAATTGGTTATTTGAAAAGATAAACAAGACTGATGAACCCCTAGCTAGGCTTATGAAGAAACAGAGAGAGGGACAAAATAAATAAAATCAGAAGTGAAAGAAGTGATATAACAATGGACACCACAGAAATACAGAGGATTGTAAGTAAATACTATGAACAGCTATATGCCAACAAACGACAACCTGGGTGAAATGGACAAATTACTAGAAATATAAAATCTTATTAAACTCAATCAGAAAGAATGAGAAAACCAGAGTAGGTCAATAACAACTGATGAAATGGAAACAGTAATGAAAAATCTTGCAGCCAACAAAGCTATGGACCAGATGGAGTTAGACATGAATTTTACCAAATATTCAAAGAAGAACTAAGACTATTCCAAACTTTTCAAGAAGGAATACTGTTGAAACTGGTTTGGCTCGGTGGATAGAGCATCAGCCTGCAGACTGAAGGGTCCCAGGTTTGATTCCTGTTATGGGCACATACCTTGGTTGCATCCACTGGGGATGTGCAGGAGGCAGCTGATTGATATTTCTTTTTCATCGATGTTTCTAACTCTATCTCTCTCCCCTCCTCTCTGTAAAAAAATCAATAAAATATTTTTTTTAAAAAGGAAGGAATATTTCCAATTCTTTCTATGAGGCCAGCATTATCCTAATTCCCAAACCAGATAAAGACACTGCAAAGAAAGAAAACTACAGACCAATATTCTTGATAAACACAGAAACTAAAATCCTCAACAAAATTTTAATGAATTTGATCCAGGAATATATTAAAAAGATCAGACATCTTGATCAAGTGGGATTTATTACAGGGATCCAAAGCTGGTACAATATTCACAAAACAATAAATATGATACATCACATAAACAAATTGAAAGATTATCACATGATCATGCCCTTACTGGTTTGGCTCAGGGGATAGACATTGGCCTGTGGGCGGAAGAGTCCCAGGTTTGATTCTAGTCAAGGGCACATGCCCAGGTTGTGAACTCTATCCCAAGTAAAGTATGTGAAGAAGGCAGCTGATCAATTATTCTCTCTCATCATTGATTTTTTAAAAATATATTTTATTGATTTTTTTCACAGAGAGGAAGGGAGAGGGATAGAAAGTTAGAAACATCAATGAGAGACATCGATAAGCCACCTCCTGCATGCCCCCTACTGGTGATGTGCCCACAACCAATGTACATGCCCCTGACCGGAACCGAACCTGGGACCCCTCAATCCGCAGGCTGACGCTCTATCCACTGAGCCAAACCGGTTTTGGCTCATTGATGTTTTTATCTTCCTTTCCCTTTCTCTTTAAAATCAATAAAAATATATTAATAAAAGCAACAACCCCCACATGATTATATCAATAGATGCAGAAAAAGCCTTTGACAAAATCCAGCACCTCATTTAAATAAAAAACTTTCAGCAAACTGAGAAAAGAGGGATCATACCTCAACATAGTAAAAACCTTATATGACAAAACTACAACAAACAACATATTCAATTGGCAAAAACTAAACCCATTTCCCCTAGGAACAAGATGTCTGCTATCACAACTCTAATTCAACATAGTATTGGAAGTCCTAGCCATAGCAATCAGGTAAGAAGAAGAGATAAAAGGCATCCATATTACAAAGGAAGAAGTAAATCTGTTGTTATTCACAGATGACATGATATTGTACATGGAAAACTCTAAAAACTCCACTAGGAAACTACTAGACTTAATAAATTAATTTAGCAAGGTAGCAGGATACTAAATCAACATCCAGAAATCGATGTCATTTTAATCCTCCAATAATGAACTCTGAGAAAGACAAACTAACAAAGCAATCCCACTTATCATTGCAACAACAACAATAATATAAGATACCTTGGCATAAACTTAAACAAGGAGGTAAAAGACCTGTACTTGGAAAATTATAGGACACTGGAAAAAGAAATAGAGGAAGATACAAATAAATATAAATGTAAACCATGTTTACAGATTGTAAGAATTAACATCATTGCCCTAGCCAGTTTGGCTCAGTGGATAAAGCATTGCCTTATGGACTGAAAGGTCCCAGTTCGATTCTGGCCAAGGGCACATGCCTGGGTTGCAGGCTTTATTTTCAGTAGGGGGCTTGCAAGATGCAGCCAATCAATGATTCTCTCTCATCATTGCTGTTTCTATCTTTCTCTCCCTCTCCCTTCCTATCTAAAATCAATTACAAAAAATCATTAAAATGGCTATACTAACCAAAGTAATCTATAGATTCAATGCAATCTCTATTGAAATACCAATGACATACTTCACAGAGTGAGAAAAAAAATACTTCAAAAATTTCTATGGTACCATAAAAAAAATCCCAAATAGGTGCAGCAACCTGGGGAAAGAATAAAGTAGGCAGTATTATAATACTAGATATAAAACTATACTACAAAATCATAATAACTAAAGGAGCCTGATACTGCCAAGAACAGTCATATAGACAAATGGATCAGAACAAAGATCTCAGAAATTGACCCACACCATTATTGTTAATTAATATTTGACAAATGAGGCAAGAACATACAATGGAGTAAAGAAAGTCTCTTCAACAAATCATTTTGGAAAACTGGATAGACACATGCAAAAAGATGAAACTAAACAAACAACTAACACCATACACAAGAATAAGCTCAAGATGGACAAAATACTTAAATGTAAAGCATGAAACCATAAAAACATTAAAAGAGAACATAGGCAGTAAAATCTCAGAAATCTAACATAGAAACTCCTGAGAGCATAGGAAATAAGGAGAAAATAAAGAAATGAGATTACATAAAAATAAAAAGCTGCACAGCAAAAGAAAACACCATAAAAATGCAAAGGGAACCCACTCTAGGAGAGAAAATTTTGCAAATAATATATCTGATAAGGGGTTTATATCCAAAATTTATAAAGTACTCATACAACTTAACAAAAGAAAGACATACAATCCAATGAGAAAAAAAAATGGACAAAAGACCTGAATAGACATTTCTCCAAAGAGGACATACAGATGGCCAAGAGACATATGAAAAAAGTGCTCAAAGTCACTGATCATCAGAGAGATGCAAATTATCCTATAAATACAATGATATATCACCTCACAGCTGCCAGAATGGCTAACATCAACACCAATATATCAATCACAACAAGTGTTAGCAAGGATGTGGAGAAAAGGGAACCCTCGTGCACTTGTGCACTGCTGGTGGGAGTGCAGACTGGTACAGCAACTGTGGAAAACAGAATGGCGTTTCCTCAAAACATTAAAAATAAAAGTGCTTTATGACCCAGAGATCCCCCTTCTGGGAATATATCTTAAGAATCCCAATACACCATTCAGAAAGAATATATGAAGTCCTGTTCATAGCAGTGTTATTTGCAGTAGCTAAGATCTGGAAACATCCCATGGGCCCATCAGTAGATGAGGGATAAAAGTGGTACATTCACACAATGGAAAAGTATGCAGCTGTAACAAAGAAGGAATTCTTATCCTTTGTGACAGCATGGAAAGACCTGGAGAGTGTTATGCTAAGTGAAGTAAGCCATTAGAGAAAGACAAATGCCATTTGATCTCACTTATATGTAGAATCTAGTGAACAAAATAAGCTGACAAAATAGGACCAGAGGCATATATACATGAAACAGAGTGACAAATGTGAGATGGCAGGGGAATGAGGTGAACTGGATAAACAAAAGTAAAGAGATTAGCCAAAGTACGTACATGCATAACTCATGGACACAGACAACTGTGTTTGAAGGCCAGTGAAGAGGGGTGGGGGCTGGATAGAGGTGGGCAAAGGGGATAAGGGGAAATGGGGAATACCTGTAATAGTGTCAACAACAAAAAATAATTATTGTATTAATATATCACTATATAGTTTTGAGATATTACTGTATATATTTCTTTTGCTTGTACTAAATTTTGAAATTTATAGTGTATTTTATACTAAGATAAGGGGTCAACAAGCACATTGGCCAAACTTCTCCTGTCACTTGATTTGTAAATAAAGTTTTATTGAAATAAAGCTTCCACCATTTGTTATTTATTGTCAGTGGAAGTTTTGGAGTTGGCCTTCAAATTCTAAAATATTTACTATCTAGTTCTTTATAGAAAAGTTTACCAACCCCTGACTAAAACATATCTAAGTTTGAACTAACTATATTTCAAGTGTTCAATGCCATATGTGCCTAGTTGCTAGCATCTTGACAACACTTTAAAAATTGACTTGAAGATTATACTCTTCTCTCTCTGGTTTTTAGCCCTCTGTTCTGTCTTCTTTCTCTCACTTTCATATTCTCCCATGATTTGGTAGATAGGGGGTAACTTTTTGAGAAAGATGATTAAATGTAACATTTTATAGATCTTCACCTGCATATTGTACCCTCAAATTAAATGGATAAACTGGTTAGGTATAAATCCATATTAGGAGGCATTTTCATGAGTTTAAAATTTAGTTTCATATTTACATTCATTGTCTTTTACCACTCTGGGTTGCTGTGGAGAATCACCAATTCTATTTTCTGTTTTTTTGTTTTTTTTGTTGTTGTTGTTTGTTTTTTTTTTTTGTGAGGCTCTCTCTGAGCAAGTTTGTAGAATCCTCTTTAGGTCAAGAATATTCAGAGTTTTTCTAATGTAAAAAAACCTAATTTTCTTTTTATTATTAAACATTTACAGTTCCACTTTTAACACCTATGCCTGGTATCCTTAAAGCCAGAAATCTTCTGTGTTATCTTCTCTAGAGAATAAATATTTCCTCTTTTGTTCTGCAAACCATTTGTCCTACTAGGGAGAGTACAAGAAGAATAAATGCATTTGGTTAAAATGAATTATAATGGTCTTAGCCCTACCTTCACCTATACTATCATAAGTACATGGAACCACCAGATTGTAGATATTTTGGCTTTGCTTCCCATCCTCTTCCTTCCTCCCTCCCTTCCTTCCTCCCTTCCTTCCTTCCTTCCTTTTCTTTCCTTCCCCCTCCCTCCCTTCCTCCCTCCCTCCCTCCCTCCCTCCCTCTCAACTACCTTTCTCCCTCCCTCCCTTCCTTCCTTCCTTTCTTCTTTTTTCCCTTTCTTCTTTCCTTCTCTCTCTCTTTTTTATTATATCTTTATTATTCAGATTATTACATTTGTTTCTCTTTTTTTCCATCCATATCTCCCCTCCACCTGGCTCAACCCTTCCCTCTACCCTTACCTCCCTCCCGTTGACCTCATCCATAGGTGTATGATTTTTGTCCAGTCTCTCCCTGTACACCCCTTACCCCTTTCCCCCTGAAAATTATCAGTCCACTCCCTTCCTGTGCTCCCGATTCTATTATATTCACCAGTTTATTCTGTTGATCAAATCTTCAATTCCCTTAATTTTCAGATTCACTTGTTGATAGATACGTATTTTTTTAAAAATATATTTTATTGATTTTCTACAGAGAGGAAGGGAGAGAGATAGAAAGTCAAAAACATTGATGAGAGAGAGACATCGATCAGCCGCCTCCTGCACACCCCACTGTGGAGATGTGCCCGCAAGCAAGGTACATGCCCCCAACCGGAATCGAACCTGGGACCCTTCAGTCCGCAAGCAGACACTCTATCCACTGAGCTAAACTGGTCTCGGCGATACGTATTTATTGTTCATAATTTTTTATCTTTTACCTTTTTCTTCTTCCTCTTCTAAAAGAGTACCTTTCAGCATTTCATATAATACTGGTTTGGAGTTGATGAACTCCTTTAGCTTTTTCTTATCTGTGAAGCTCTTTATCTGCACTTCAATTCTGAATGATGCTTTGCTGGATAGATTATTCTTGGTTGTAGGTTCTTGCTATTCATCACGTTGAATATTTCTTGCCACTCCCGTCTGGCCTGCATCATTTCTGTTGAGAAACCAGCTGACAGTCGTATGGGTGCTCCCTTGTAGGTAATGAACTGTCTTTCTCTTGCTGCTTTTAATATTCTCTCTTTCTCTTTTGCTCTTGGTATTTTAATTATGATGTGTCTTGGTGTGGTCCTCTTTGGATTCCTTTTATATGGGGTTCTATGTGCTTCCTGGACTTGTAAGTCTATTTCTTTTATCAGATGTGGGAAGTTTTCAGTCATTATTTCTTTAAATAGGTTTTCAGTATCTTGCTTTCTCTCTTCCCACAATTCTGATGTTGGTACACTTGAAGCTGTCCCAGAGTCTCCTTATATTATGTTCACATTTTTGGATTCTTTTCTCTTCTTGCTTTTCCAGTTGAGTGTTTTCTGATTTTTTATATTTCAAATTTTTGACTTGATTCTTGTCTTCCTCTAGTCTGCTTTTAAGTCTCTGTACAATATTTTTTAATTCAGTCAGTGTATGTTTAAATTTTAGTTGGTTCTTTTCCATCTCTAGTTGGATCTTTTTCATCTCCTCTTGGGTCTCACTAAATTTATTCATCTTTTCTAGGATATTCTTGAAAAACCTTATAAGTGTGGTTTTGAACTCTATATCCAGTCATTTGTTTTCCTTCATTTCTTTTATTTGTGATCTCTTCCCTTGACTCGGTATTTTCACTATGCTGGGAGAACTTCTAATTTGGATTCAGCCTTATGATATCAGACTTGCAAAACTGCAGAAGCCTCTCTATTAAGCTTGGGATAGGTGGAGTCTCAGGGCTTAAGGGAGCGCATTGCCTTCCAGTCGGCCCCGCCCTCCACATCCCCCCAAGTCTCACGTGACTGGGTAATCGCTGAAGCAGTCCCTTACGCGTGCTATTGCCGTGCCTCTAGACTGCTGCCTTTCCGGCTCCCCAGTGCTCTGGGACCATATGAGTCTGGGTCCCCAGGGTTTTGCCCGAAACTGGGGTTTTGTGAAGTTAGAAGTGGCATAGTTGGGAGGGTCTGTCTCCCACCCACTCTCGAAAGCCAGCCGCACAATCAGCAGTCAGTCTTCTGCTCACAATGCCGTGCGCATTACCAGACTTCTGATCTCTTGCAACTCCCCTAAATTTCCATGCACTTCTCCCTTTTCACAGTCCAAACTCCTCCCATATGAGTTTCAGCTGGACCTGGCATTTAGTGTTGTAGGGTAAGGTGGTTCAATGCTGTTGAGAGTCTCTGTTTTCCTCCTGCCAGAGAAGGCCAGCCAGGGTCTCTTGCACCCGCTCTCTCCACGTGCGTGTCTGCATATCTCAGCTTTTTGCAGCTCCTCTGGGTTTCTGTGAGCCCCTCTCTTTCCTTCTAGTTGTAGAATTTCCACTCAGCCAGCTTTCGTGTGGTTCTGGATGATGCCCGTTCTGTCTTTTAGTGTAGTTTTGAAATTGTTGTGCGAAGCAGCGGTGTAGGTGTTTACCTATGCCACCATTTTGGATTCTCCCCTTTCCTTCTCTCTTGTGTTATATACTTACTAGCTTTTTTGTGTGTGTGTCCCCTGCCAGCTAAGACAATAGCCCTCTCTGGTTTATTAAGTCATTTTCTAAACATCTGTCTGATTGGCAGCTTCCAAAAAAATATGGTTGTTTCTGCTTCTATTTCATTGTATATTTATGCTTATAAGCAAATATTTAATGTAATTCTCATGGTATTTGGAGTAGAGCAGTATGCTTAATCTACCAGCATAACAAAGAAAGTTTCGATTACTTTCTAAGCCTCTTATTTTCTGTAAAGTGGGGATGATAATATCTATCTAGCACGGTTCTCATGGAGATTGAAGTCATTTTTCCTGGAATGATATCTCACCAAGAAACTCCAGAAAATAAATCAAGCTACTATATTAAATGTGTTAAAGGTAGCATGCAGTAGAAACAGAATCCAATAATGTCTTAACAGGAAGAAGAATTACAGAATATGACACTCAACCTTCTCACTTATAATTTAACTTCAAATTCCCTTGTGATTTACTTGGATTTTATAATCACAGAACCTCATAATCTGTTCATCTGTGCCATGCTATTTAAAGCTGCTACTATGACTTATGATAGAACTCAAGCCAATTATGAAAAAAATAAAAAAGTTTGTGAGATAGAAAATTTTATAATAACCATGGATTCTTTAAATAAGCCTTACATCTTCTTTTTACATACGATTTTTATATTCATCTTTCTCAGTATGTTTAATACCAGATATATCTATTTCTTCCTCATTTCCTGCTTTAGGCCCCAAGCTAACAGAAGAGTAGAGAGCAGGGCTATGCTGAGGGCAGGCCTACTGAGAGAATTCTTTGTGAGACAGTCTAAAACGACATTAGATCCAGAAAAAAAAGTAATGTGGTGTGACTGAAAAGTGAACTAGAACAATAAAGAAACAGGACAAACAAGAAGTGCTGAGACGGCAATACGTCAAACAGACAACAACAGTTGAAACAAGGGTGACTCAAGTGGGAGAAAGACATGATCATCTGCAAGTGGATGCAAGCCAAACCACACACCCTTGGAAACTGCTGGCCTGCTATCCTGACCTATAGAAACTTGAGTCTCTCCACTCTCCTCTGAGCAGAATGAAAAAGGTGTTGCATTTGTTTTACTGTCAGAATCTTATCAAAACCCCTAAGCATGTTATCACCAGTCCTGCTTAGCCATTTCAGAAGAGTAACCTTAGGAAAGTCTTCCCTGAATGATTTCTTTTCACAAGGAAATATTGGGTTAATTTTCTAAACACTACTTTACTGTAGCATTCTATTTAATAAAACAGTAATATACAAATTAACCACCACTCTGCCACACCCACAAGGAATGCCTACTAGCCAATCAGGATTGAGTATGCAAATTACTCAAGATGGCTGTGACCATGGAATGAACAGGAGGGAGGCTTGGGTTTCCATGGCAATGGAGGAAACCAAGCTTTCCACACCCTGGCAGGTCCAGGACTCCACTCAAGGCTACAAAGTTTCAATTATAGAAGATAAACCAACAAAAATGGTTGCAGCCACAGAGCTGGAGAGAGCAGGAGGCTAGGATTTCCCCTGGCAATGGAGGAAGCCAAGCTTCTGCAGTCCTGGCCTGATTTGGCCAAGGCTTAAGACTGAGAAGGTTAAATTATACATGATAAATAAATCTCAACAGAAATGACTGCTGCCACAGAGAGAGCAGGAGGCCTGGCTCCACTCTAGGCTACAGAGTTTCAGTTGTAGAAGATAAATAAATCCCAGATACCAGGGTCTCTGCTTGGGTCATCAGGGGGTGTGGCCAGCCTGAAAACCACCACAAGCCTTTTGCCCAGGCCACCTCACACCACAAGGGAACCACCATACTGGGACACCCTTCAGGGCAAACCAGCTGGGCCACACCCAGGCCTCTATCCTATCTAATAAAAGAGTAATATCCAGATTGGCCATCACTCCAACACACAAGATGGCTGCCCCCATGTGGTCAAAGATCCTGCTCCTCACAAGATGGCCACCACAAGATGGCCTGTAGGGGAGCGTAGTTGGGAGGGACCAGGCCTGCAAGGAAGACCAGTTGGGGGCGATCAAACCTGCAGGGGAGGGCAGTTAGGTGTGACCAGGCAGGCAGAGGAGGAGAGTTAGGGGTGACCAGGCCTGCAGGGAAGGGCAGTGGGTGTGAACCAGGCCTGCAGAGGAGAGCAGTTTGGGAGGATCATGCCTGTAGGAAAGGGCAGTTAGGGAGTGACCAGGCTTTCAGGGGAGGGCAGTTAGGGTTGACCTGGTATGCAGGGGAGGGCAGTTATGGCCAAACAGGCTGACAGGGGAGCAGTTAGGCAGGGGAGTGGTTAAAAGTTGATCAGGGTGACAGACAGAAGCAGTTAGGGGCAATCAGGAAGGCAGGCAGGCGAGTAGTTGGGAGCCAGCAGTCCTGGATTGTGAGAGGGATCTCAGATTGAAGAGAGTGCAGGCTAGGCTGAGGGACACCCCCACCCCTGTTTATGAATTTTGTGCACCGGGTCTCTAGTCTATATAATAAAGAAGTAATATGCAAATTGGTCCTAACAGCATCATAGTAATGACCAATTTGCATATTAACAAGCTAGCAGGAGGCTGCATGCACAGCAGTGGGACTTTCTGTGCCCTGGTGCCCACATCATTGCAAGTTAGGCCTAGTTTCAGGGTTCCTGAGGTTTGGCACCAGTCAGTCAGGCCTCTGTCCCAGGTACCCGCAGCAGTGGGAGT
Source organism: Lasiurus cinereus (assembly GCA_011751065.1). Taxonomy (NCBI): domain Eukaryota; kingdom Metazoa; phylum Chordata; class Mammalia; order Chiroptera; family Vespertilionidae; genus Lasiurus; species Lasiurus cinereus. Next base: position 2,251,859 of record JAAGEH010000049.1, read on the forward strand.
CAATCTTAGGTCCATCACCAGTTAGAAGACATCTCAGAGTGAGGACTATCATGTCAGCCAGAACTCAAGATGGTCACCTGGCCTGGCCTGGCCCCTCCTCAGATGTAGCCCCTTTTCTCCACGTACACTGCAGCAGATAGACAGGGATGCCTAAGAGGCTGTGGTCATGGTGCCTTATCCCTACCTACTCCCCTGGCCTCCTTCACTGTGGCCCCCACAGAAAAATATGTATGAGACCCCTTTGCCGGCTACCTCTGACCCCTGGCTCGGCTTTCAAACTTGCCCTATTCATTGCCTCTCACCTTCTTCCAAGCCCTCTGCTCTGGATGGGGCCTTTGTAATCCAGGGCTCTGGGGTTTTAAAACAGATCTTGGGTGGGAAAGAGTAAACAACACCAAAGATAGATGATATGGCCACCCTCCTCTGCCTCAGCTTGACCAATTAGTACAACCTCAGAATGTGACACAGAGAGGGTATCCCTACTTCCTCAGCAACAGATCTAGTGATTTGGCTCCAGTGCCAATCTCCTTTCTCCCTTCGCCCTCCCTACAGCTAGTGCTTGCTGCAGCTCTGTGTGCCTTACTTAACCACCCCTTCCTTCCCTGTTCCTACAAAGAAGGCTGCATCTTTGTATTTTATATTCATATAAGTGTTGTAACATTTCGGGGAAAAACAAACAAACAAACAAACAATGATGACCAATAGAATGCTGCAGACAACATCTGGAGTCTGGCTCAGAAGAACAGAGGGACGAGAGAATTCCATAAGTTGGCATGCCAAGATATTTCTGAAAGACTGTCTGGTGTATGACCACAGAAGAAGGAGTCCAAGTTTCTTAGCAGAACACCAAGGACTTCTCCCATATTCTGAACCTTTGCTTTGGTTTTCAGAATTCCCTTCTCCCCATTTGTTGGCTCCCTCCCTCTGAGGGGCACTTTCATTATCACATGGGTGCAACTGGAATATGGTATCTCAAGAGGATTTCCCCAATGTATGTATCCTTTCATCCGACAATAAAAATATCCCAAAGGATAAGAATGGAGACAGACTACTGTTCTTTAGGCTTAAAAGAAAGACCTAGAAGTGTCTTTCAAAGAGCTGATACTTGGTTCTGTCCACATGCTTCAGAGAAATTGGATGAGGAAATGGCACAGTTTGGCTCTGACTTTACTCACTATATTACTCTTGAAGGTGTCTTTGCCACAATGTGAATAAACTGCCACCTTTTGGAATAGGGACTCATAGGACAGTCTGCATTGTCAACTTTTCTTAAAACAGATCTATGTTTTGCAGCTATGACCACTGTCCTGAGACTAGGTCTTGTCACTGGGAATCAGGAGGCACTGGAGTGAAGGCTCCCCCACCATGCCCTTTTACATTGAGGGATTGAGCTGAACTTACTTTGGGGGAGGCCTGACAAGGGTAACAGGTATCACAGATGGAAGAATAGAGAATAGAAAGGCAAACACCCTTTTCGGTCCCTGCCTGGTTAGGGTCAAGCAGATGAAACCTAGCCAGATCATCCCACAATTGGGTGAGATAGCATCCTCTGTGTCTACCTCTCACACACTGGGCCTGGTCACTCCACTCAGCTCCTGGCAGCCCTCTGTGTTCCACCACAGCACACTCTGCCCTCACATGCTGCCACCCTAAATGAGAAGAAAGAGAACAATTGACCCACAGACAACTACACAGAAAGATAGGGCTCACTGCTGGCAAGTGCAGTGGTAGTGATTGGAGCCTCTCCTGCCTCTGTGGCCATACTAAGGAGCAGGAGGGATTTCCAACTGTTGGCTTAGGGTCATTCCCTTGGGAAAGGGCCTAAGTTGGCAGGTGAACATTCCTTGAGAGGCCCTGGACTGTAAGAGGGTATATAAGCTGGGCTTAGGGACCCTTCCCCCCACAGTGCACATTATAGACCCAGCCTCTAGTTTATAATAATAGAAGCATAATATGTTAATTAGATTGGACAACCTTCTGGATGAAGCAGGGGCTGTGAGGGAAGCCCAGTCCGTGGTGATTACCAGTGGCTGGAGGTAAGCCTGGGTCCCGGGTGCCAGAGGCAAGCTGGTTCCAGCAACCAGGGGAAGAAAGGACTACTCTTGCATGATTTTATGCATTGGGCCTCTAGTCTCTATATAATAAAAGGCCAATGGCCATAATTACTAAAACAACCAAACGAATTGTCACCAGAAAGTGCATGGAGCACCTCTCAGTCTGTCCCCCATGGCCCACATGCTCCTATCACAGCGGGCGGGCGGGGCAGCAGGCAGGTGGTGGGGTGAGGTACGCATGGCAAACAAGGCAGGATCTGATCAGCAGTTGCTGCGGAGGCTATGGATCAGGCCCAGAGATAGGCTCAGAGAGAGAGACACTTGTCAGTGGGCTATTCTGGATTTCTCAGAAGAGCAACTGACTGCCTAGGAGGCAGAGCTTTTAACACTGACTGGCATAAAAACCAACCAATCAAAACCAAATAAGGCTGAACTGTGAGGAGCCAATGGCTACCTAGGAGGTGGAACTTTTGATGCTGACTGGCATTGAAATCAGAACCTAATCTGGGTGAACTGCAAAGGCAGAATCAAAGGTGGGGATGAGGAGGGGTTTTTAGAGCAACAGCTATTTGGTGTAAGGTGTAAGAAAGTTCAATATTTTAGTAACTGGTTTGGTATAGAGCATATTGCTGGCTATCAGTTTAGATATAGGGGTTATGTATTTTTGTCTTCCAAAAGCATCTCCTCTTGCTGAAAAAGACTCTTCCTCTACCCCCATTTAAGCAATCCTATCCTATATAATCTATATATACCGTACTACTAAAAGGGTATTATGCTAATTATACTGGGTCAACTGGCCATTGGCCAGACGTCTGACATCCTTTAAGACAAAGCCATGGTGGTGGGGGCCAAGGTAGAGGCAGTTAGGGGTGAGATCAGCCTGGCAGGGGAGGGCAGTTGGGGGAAACCAGGCTAATAGGGTAGGAGAGTTGTGGGTGACCAGGATGGCAAGGGAGAGCCATTGGGGACAACCAGGCCAGAGGGAAGAGCAGTTGGCGATGACCAGGCTGGCAGGGGAGGGCATTAGGGGGCACAACTAGACCAGTAGGGAAGGGTAGTTGGGAGTGATCCGGCTGGCAGGAGAGGGAACTTGAGGGAATTAGGCAGGCAGGCAAGTGAGTGGTTAGGAGACAGGGGTCCTGGATTGTGAGAGATAGAGCCTAAACTGACAGTTGGACATCCCCCAAGGGGTCCCAGATTGGAGAGGGTGTAGGCTGAGAAGAGGGACAACCCCCCACCACCAGGCTAAATTTCATGCACCAGGCCTTTAGTAGTAAATAAACTCCCAGCAGTGACTTACTCTCAGAAAATGTTTACAATCTCTGCCACATAGAGTTTCTCAGTATCTTTTTTTAATTAAATCTTTATTATTAAGATTATTACATGTGTTTCTCTTTTTTCCCCTCCATAGCACCCCTCCACCCAGCTCCCACCCCTCCCTCTGCCCTTACCTCCCTCCCATTGATCTCATCCATAGGTGTATGATTTTTGTCCAGTCTCTCCCTGTACACCCCTCACCCCTTTCCCCCTGAGAATTATCAGTCCACTCCCTTTCTGTGCTCCTGATTCTATTATATTCAACAGTTTATTCTGTTGATCAAATTTTTAATTCAATTAATTTTTAGATTCACTTGTTGATAGATATGTATTTGTTGTTCATAATTTTTTATCTTTTACCTTTTTCTTCTTCCTCTTCCAAAAGAGTACCTTTCAGCATTTCATATAGTACTGGTTTGGAGTTGATGAACTCCTTTAGCTTTTTCTTATCTGTGAAGCTCTTTATCTGCCCTTCAATTCTGAATGTTAGCTTTGCTGGATAGATTATTCTTGGTTGTAGGTTCTTGCTATTCATCACGTTGAATATTTCTTGCCACTCCCATCTGCCCTGCATCGTTTCTGTTGAGAAATCAGCTGACAGTCATATGGGTGCTCCCTTGTAGGTAATAAACTGTTTTTCTCTTGCTGCCTTTAATATTCTCTTTGTCTTTTGCTCTTGGTATTTTAATTATGATGTGTCTTGGTGTGGTCCTCTTTGGATTCCTTTTATATGGGGTTCTGTATGCTTCCTGGACTTGTAAATATATTTCTTTTACCAGATGTGGGAAGTTTTCAGTCATTATTTCTTTAAATAGGTTTTCAGTATCTTGCTCTCTCTTCTACTGGCACCCCCACAATTCTGACGTTGGTACGCTTGAAGCTGTCCCAGAGTCTCCTTACATTATGTTCACATTTTTGGATTCTTTTCTCTTCTTGCTTTTCCAGTTGAGTGTTTTCTGCTTCTTTATATTTCAAATTTTTGACTTGATTCTTGCCTTTCTCTAGTCTGCTGTTAGGACTCTGTATAATATTTTTTATTTCAGTCAGTGTATTTTTAATATCTAGTTGGTCCTTTTCATCTCTAGTTGGACCTTTTCCATCTCTAGTTGGCTTTTTTGCATCTCTAGTTGGTCCTTTTTCATCTCCTCTTGGCTCTCGCTAACTTTATCCAACTTTTCTAGCATATTCTTGAAAAACCTTATAAGCGTATTTTAGAACTCTATATCCAGTCGTTTTTTTTTCCTCCATTTCTTTTGTTTGTGATCCCTACCCTTGTCTTGGCATTTTCACTATGCTGGGGAAACTTCTGTTTTGGATTCAGCCTTATGTTACCAGACGAAAAACCTTAGAAGCCTCTGTTGAGCTTGGGATGGAGTCTCAAGGCTTAAGGGACCGCCTTGCCTTCCAGTCGGCCCCGCCCTCCACGGCCCCTGAGTCTCACGTGACTGTGTAATGGCTGGAGCGGTCCTTGTGCGCGCGCCCGCAGTGCCTCTAACCGCTGCCTTTCCAGCTCCCCTGTGCACCAGGACCACACGAGTCTAGGTCCCCAGGGTTTCGCCCGAAACAGGGGCCCAGTGGACTCAGAAGTGGCACAGTTGGGAGGGTCTGTCTCTCGCCCACTCGCGAAAGCCAGTGGCGCAATCAGCAATCTGTGCTCTGCACAGCACTGTGCGCGTGCGTGACCAGACTTGATCTTTTGCGACTCCCCTAAATTTCTGTGCACCTCTCCCTTTTCACAGTCCAAACTCCCCCGTATGAGTTTTGGCTGGATCTGGGGTTTAGTGTCATAAGATAAGGGTTTCAATGCCGTTGGGAGTCTCCGTTTCCCTCCCGCCAGAGAAAGCCAGCCAGGTTCTCCGGCCCCCGCTCTCTCAGCGCGCGCGTCTCTGTACCTCGGCTTTTTGCAGCTCCTCTGGGTTTCTGTGAGCCCCTCTCTTTCCTTCTAGTTGTAGAACTTACACTCGGCCAAATTTCCTGTGGTTCTGGATGATGTCCGTTCTGTCTTTTAGTTGTAGTTTTGAAATTGTTGTGCGAGGCAGCAGTGTAGGTGTTTACCTATGCTGGATTCTCTCCTCAGTATCTTTATGTAATGAAAATCATTGTAATATTTTAAACATACAAACAAAATTTCACAGATCTCAAATGTGAAAGGATGGCTCAGAGCATACTGAAAGTTATTTTTATGTACTAAGAGTAAACTTCTAGAAATTGACAGCCTGGGTTTGAATATCAGTCCACCATTTATTAGTTGTTTGTTTTCTGTCAAGCTACTTAAGTTTCTTATCCCTCAAATCTCTTAATATCAAAACAGGATAGAAAGCATAATAGTCTGTTTCATAAAGCTGTCTTAAGAAGTTAAATGAGCGGAACTGGTTTGGCTCAATGGATAGTGTGTCGGCCTTCTGACTAAAGATTCGGGTCAAGGGCATGTACCTGGGTTGTGAGCACATCCCCAGTAGGGGGTGCAGGAGACAGCTGATCAATGTCTCTCTCTCATCGATGTTTCTAACTCTCTATCCTTCTCCCTTCCTCTCTGTAAAAAATCAATAAAATATATTAAAAAATCTAGGTACTCTATAGATGACATCCCCCTCTCTTAAAAAGAAAGGAAAAAATATAATTAAAAAAAAGTTAAATGAAACACAAAAATATACTTGAAAGTCATTATCATTTTAAATGATCAATAAATGTTAATTATTATTATTGATTGAGAAAATATGTATTGACCAAATGAAAGTATAAATTTGCATTTTACTAATAATCATCAGAGGTGCTTCTGCATAAATTTAAATTGAGGAAACAATAAGTATATGATATATTTTCAATATTACACATATTGGTACACATCTAGAATTTCTGATTTATTTCTGGTTCTTTAGGTTTTAGAATTATATTGAAAGCATTTTAATTTGCTAATTATATTTACTTTTAAAATCAGTATTTTAAAATCACTTTTTAATCATATATTTTTGAAGGTCTGATAAAAACCTTCAGTGCTCTGCTTACCATGAAAATAAAAAAGCAAACAAATACTATATCAATTATCCTTGGTTGTTATCCTAAAAGAGTTAATAGAGTTGTAGCTCTAAAAAACAATGTCTAGAACATAATAAGTGCATTAAATAGTATATATTAATTACAATCACATGTTTAAGAGTGTATGTAAAGGCATTTATGCCCCATTCTCCAAACTGAAGACATTTTATCAAAATAATGAGAATAAAATTCAAGTTGAAACTTTAATAAAAGTAGGAATTACATATAGTACACTTATAATGTTCAACAATTCAAATGCACTGAAAAAATACGTAAAAGTGGAGATATATGTGAAGTCACATCTCAGCTGAAGAGCTTGGACAGATGTGGAGGCTCAACACAATTTTCTAGAGCAGGTAGCTTATCTTGAAGGGCCCAATTAATATTACTTTTTGAACCATGGGAGTGGTTGTTGGCTCCAATAGTACAGCATTTCTTCAACACCATTTCACATGAAGAAGTGGAGGAGTCAGATTCAGTGAGAAAATACCCAGATGTTATTTTAATGGAAAGTTGTCTGGGAAGCATGCCAGAAAAGAGAATTTTTCATTTGGTATAATCATATAGCTGCTGATCTCTATTGACTAGAAAGGAGTTAAAATTCAAGTCAACGTGGAAAAGACAACTATACATCTTACAGAGCTTTGCTATGATCCAGACAGAATTTCTTCTGGCTTAGGATACTTTCCTGCTTCATTCTTATAACCTACTGGAAATAGTTGATAGTAAAGATGAATTTTGTTCAGAGAAATAACCAAAAAGGTCAACACAAGTATACCACTTATAATACTAAATGCTGAAAGAGAATAGAATGTTAGAGACAGTATAATGAATAGCAAAGAAGAATACTCCATTAGAAAGAAAGATAAAATGCTACCAAGCAGAAAAAAAGGGAGACTATAGATAATTTTTTTAAAAATTAATAAGACAATAAGATAAAAATGAGAAGTATTCAAAGTTATTAAATATATAAGTCATCAAACTTTTTTCTGTAAAGAATCATATAGTAGCCCTGGCCCAATAGCTCAGTTACCTGAATACACCAGGGTTGCAGGCTCCATCTCTGGTCAGGTATACATACAAGAATCAACCAATAAATGCATGAATAAGTGGTACAAATCAATGTTTCTTTCTGTCTCTTGTTTCTTCTCTCTCTTAAATCAGTAAAATAAAATATAGAGTAAATATTTTAGGAGTTGTAAATCATATGGTGTCAGTTGTTACTTATCAAGTCTGCCATCTCAGTATATAAAAGCCATAGACAATCCTATATACTAAAAAGCTAATATGCAAATTATCCCCTAGGGAGTTCCACCAACTGGGAGTTCTTGTGACTCATTATGACATGCATTGACCATCAGGGGGTGGCTCGGAATAAAGGGAGGCCCTGGCCAGCAGCCAGCAACCAGGAGAAGGAAGCCCCTGATTATCCCTGACTGCTGGCCAGGCCTAAGGACCTACCCACGCAAGAATTTTGTGCACTAGGCCTCTAGTACATAAATGAATGTGTACAAGCAGACATGTTCTGTAGGCCATAATTTGCTGTTTCTTAATTAAAAAGAAAGACTAATTTGTAAAGAAATTTTGATAATAAGGGAAGGGCAGAGCCATACTAATTACATGAAAAAGAGAGCAGGAGAATCCAAGATGGCGGCATAGGTAAACACCTATACTGCTGCCTCGCACAACAATTTCAAAACTACAACTAAAAGACAGAACGGACATCATCCAGAACCACAGGAAAGCTGGCTGAGTGGAAGTTCTACAACTAGAGGGAAAGAGAGGGGCTCACAGAGACCCAGAGGAGCTGCAAAAAGCTGAGGTACGGAGACGAGCGCGCTGAGAGAGCGGTGCCGGAGAATCTGGCTGGCTTTCTCTGGCGGGAGGGAAACGAAGACTCCCAACGGCATTGAACCCCTTATCTTACGACACTAAACCCCAGATCCAGCCGAAACTCATACGGGGGGAGTTTGGACTGTGAAAAGGGAGAAGTGCACGGAAATTTAGGGGAGTTGCAAAGGATCGGAGGTCTGGTCGCGCACGGCACCACGCGGAGGACGGATTGCTGATTGTGCCGCTGGCGGGAGACAGACCCTCCGATCTGTGCCACTTCTGAGTCCACTGGGCCCCTGTTTTGGGCGAAACCCTGGGGACCTAGACTCGTGTGGTCCTGGTTCGCAGGGGAGCCGGAAGGGCAGCGGTTGGAGGCGCTGCGGGTGCGCTCGCACAAGGACCGCTCCAGCCATTACCCAGTCACATGAGACTCAGGGGCCGTGGAGGGCGGGGCCGCCTGGAAGGCAAGGCGGTCCCTTAAGCCCTGAAACTCCACCCTCCCAAGCTCAGCAGAGGCTTCTTTGGCTGAATCCAGCACAGAAGTTTCCCCGGCACAGTGAAAATGCCGAGACAAGGGAAGGGATTACAAGCAAAAGAAATGGAGGAAAAAAAACGACTGGATATAGAGTTCAAAACCACGCTTATAAGGTTTTGCAAGAATATGCTAGAAAAGATGGATAAATTTAGTGAGACCCAAGAGAAGATAATAAGTACACTGACTGAAATGAAAACTATTATGCAGAGTACTAACAGCAGACTAGAGAAAGGCAAGGATCAAGTCAAAAATTTGAAATATAAAGAAGCAGAAAACATTCAACTGGAAAAGCAAGAAGAGAAAAGAATCCAAAAATGTGAAGATAATGTAAGGAGCCTCTGGGACAGCTTCAAGCGTACCAACATCAGAATTGTGGGGGTGCCAGAAGAAGAGAGAGAGCAAGATACTGAAAACCTGTTTAAAGAAATAATGACTGAAAACTTCCCACATCTGGTAAAAGAAATAGACTTACAAGTCCAGGAAGCACACAGAACCCCAAAGAAAAGGAACCCAAAGAGGACTACACCAAGACACATCATAATTAAAATGCCAAGAGCAAAAGAGAAAGAGAGAATATTAAAAGCAGCAAGAGAAAAACAGTTTATTACCTACAAGGGAGCACCCATACGACTGTCAGCTGATTTCTCAACAGAAACGATGCAGGCCAGACGGGAGTGGCAAGAAATATTCAACGTGATGAACAACAAGAACCTACAACCAAGAATAATCTATCCAGCAAAGCTATCATTCAGAATTGAAGGGCAGATAAAGACCTTCACAGAGAAGAAAAAGCTAAAGGAGTTCATCAACTCCAAACCAGTATTATATGAAATGCTGAAAGGTACCCTTTTAGAAGAGGAAGAAGAAAAAGGTAAAAGACAAAAAATTATGAACAACAAATACACATCTGTCAACAAGTGAATCTAAAAATTAAGTGAATTAAAAATCTGATCAACAGAATAAACTGGTGAATATAATAGAATCAGGAGCACAGAAAGGGAGTAGACTGATAATTCTCAGGAGGACAAAAATCATAAAGCATCAAACAGACTGTGAAATTATAGCAGAAAGATTAAAGTTAGGTGAGGTAAATAAGTGATCAATCAAAGGACTTGTATGCATGCTTATAAACATAACCAATGATCACAGACACTGGGGGGTCGGGGTACGCCTGGGAGGGAGGGGGGGCAATGGGGAGATATGTATAAAAATTAATAAAAATTAATATTAAAAAATTAAAAAAAAGAGAGCAAAAATATACTCACACAATATATTGGACAGCATATTTCTATTAGTTCTTCTTGTTTAACATGAAGATTACTAACTCTTATGTAGCATAAATACCAAAATATTCACAAATAACTTCATAAAGTCAAACTGAAAATGCAATGACAAAGAGAAAGCCATTAAATTCAGCTAGATAAATTCATCATAGTAATAGGATATAGGATCAAAAACATTAAATACATTTAATTTTTATACACTATCAATAAACAATCTTTCTGAAAATAAAATAAATGATTCCATTCTCAATAGCCTCCAAGAAGAATAAATACTTAATACATTAAAAAAAATAAGACTGTAAGTTGAATATACAAAAAATTACTGAGAGAATGCTAAAATTATTTCTATATAAGTAAAAATATTTTACATTAATGGATTAAAAGACTAAGAAAATCTAAATCAGCAATTTTCTACAAAATAATCTACAAACTCAATGTACTCCATATCTTATACAATAAAGAGTTAATATGCAAATTAACCATCATGCCCTCACAAGTGACTGTCTATGACTAGGCCAGTAGGGGAGTTAGTGAGGGATTACCAAATGACTGAACAGCAGGATGCGTGGTACGACCAATCTGGCAGGGAGGCCAGCAGGGGCGACTAGGCCAGCAGGGGGGAAAGTTGGGGGTGACCAGATCAGCAGGAGGGTCAATTTGGGATAATTAGGATGGCAGCAGGGGGTAATTAGGAGCTACCAGGTAGGCAGGCAAGTGAGCCATTAGGAGCGAGCAGTTCTGGATTGTGAAAGGGATGTCCAACTGCTGGTTTAGGCCCAATCCACAGGTTCGGGTCTAAACTTGCAGTTGGATATCCCCTGAGGGGTCCCAGATTGGAGAGGGTATAGGCTAGACTGAGGGGACTCCCCCACATGCACAAATTTCATGTACCAGGCCTCTGCCACTAGTCAAAATTTTAACAGGCTATTTTACAAACAGTTGGCAAATTGATCTAAGTCACATAAAAGCCAAACAATTTTTTAAAAGTAAAATAAACTTGTAGGAAATTATTCTAAATGATTTTAAGACATTAAAAAAATATTGTTTGCATAACAATGTGGTCTTGGTATAGGTTAGACAGATAAATCAATGGGAGGAATTGCAAGTCAAAAATTAAACCCTATATAGCCCTGGCCACACATACCTATTTTGCAGGTTTGATATCGGATTAGGACACTTGTAGAAGGCAACTGATATTTTTTTCTCTCTCACATCAATGTTTCTCTCTTTTTACTACAGATGAGCATTTTTCCCCCTATTGATCCCCATTTCCCCAGCTCTGCCTTTCTCTCTTAGACTTTCACTGCATTATTTCAGTTAATTGACTTTTGATACAAATATCAAAACAAGGCAATGGGAAAAGTATAGTATTTTTAGCAAATAATGTTTTGGCAATTACATTCACATGCAGAAACATCCAGTTAGATTTTTATGTTTCCAAACTAATTTAGCATGGATCAGACACTAGCAAATAAAAACAAATAAAAAAATACTCATCTAGAACACATAAGAACACATATGACATAATGTTCTGACCTTGAGTTTGCCAAAGAGTACTTAAATAAAACACTAAGAGCATGGTTTGTAAAATAAAATAAAAAACACATCAATTGAACTACATCATAATGAAAATTCTTGCATTTTGAAAGACATCATTAAGAAAATAAAAAGTTGGATGGACACAGTCTCCTAAAACTGAGGAAAGATATTTTCAAATTATATATCTGCCAGAGTATACACAAACTTAAAATTCAATAAGAATCCAATTAAACAATGAACAAAATATTTAAACAGACATTTCACAAATGAAATGATGTTCCAATCATTGCAGAAGAGTGTTAATTTAAAAGGAAATGAGAGCACTATTGATCAACTCTAAGAGCTTTAATCAAAGAAAAGGCAGTGGAGGATTTGAGACCCTCATGCACTGCTGGTAGGAAGTGAAATGGTAAAACTACATTGGAAATCACATGACAATTTTCAAAAGGCTGTTGTAGGTTAATGTATTGTAATGCGTCATTTTGTTTCACTTTATAATATTTCATAATATTTTTAAATATTACAAACTATTTTTAGATTAGGAATAAACTTAATGAGAAACACACTAGAGCCATATGAATAAAACCTTGAAATGCTAATCTGAGGGGGAGAAGAAGGGGAAAAGGCATATCTTCTCCTTACATAAGTAATATCATAAAGCCTCAAATTTTCCCTAAATTCATCCATAAATTTCATAAATTCCTATTAATTTAACAACATAATTATTTAAAGACATAGGCTTCTTAATTAATACAAATAAATAAAAGCTTAGCTCAATAGTAGAAAAATTATGAATAGAATTGACTGCAGAAATGAAATTTAACTGGTACCAAAGTCAGTTATATACCTACATTAATTAAAATTAGGATATTAATGTAAAGATAAATAAATTATCAGAGGAACAGAGTGGAAAGTCCAGATATATACCTGAATAAATATTGAAATTTATTTCATGAAAATGATATTGGACTGTTAGTGGCCCAAAGATACTTTATGAAATAAATGATGTTGAGACATTCAGTATACATCCAGAAAATTAATTTGTGCTGCAAAATTAATTTAAACATTTAAATGTGAAAAATAAAATAATAAAATATGTTAGGCAAAAATATGAGTTTGTATAAAACTTCTCAACTATGACAGAAACTCCAAATTATTCAAGTTCTATGATTTTGATTTTTAAAAAGGATTTTGCATGTTAATATCACAGTAAAAACACAAAATTATAAACTAGAGAACACTTTTGTAATACAGATTATAGACAAGAAGATGACATCTTTAATAAATCAACAACAATACTGAGAAGGCTAACAGGCTAATTCCAATGTAACCCTGATGTTTGGGGGCTAGCAATCTGAATCTGTGCAGTAACCTAATGCACTTTCTTGATGACCTATAATTAAGTCACTCCCCCTTTCTCCACAAACTGGTCTTGCAAGACCTGTCACCTAAATACTCACATTTTACAGAGGCCATAAACCATAAAAAAATATACAACTATGGAGGGAATTATCAGTGCCCAGGCCCTTAGATATGATCACAAGACCTCCATCCCAACCCACAGAGCTTTTTGCAAAGTCCATGAAAGGTCCGGAAGGCCCCATTCATATTTGGGGGACAAAGAAACTAAAGGGGTAAAAGAAGGGCTTTCACCATATTGGTTTGCTCAGACTCTGGAGGAAACTCCTCTGAGCCACCAGCATAATAAAGCTGTGTAACTCCATTTCTCTAAGTGTTGCTTGGGTTTCTTCAGTTTTCTACAATAGTAAGAGTTAGAAAAGGTAATGAACCCCTTGAGAAAGTGGAAAAATATGTGGACAAACAACTATAAGAATAAAATAAAAATGGGTTTAGGTGGCTAAAAGTGTGCATAATTTCACTCAAAATAAGAAATGTTCACATTAAAATTAGAATGAGATATTAGTTTTCCTTAAATAGTAAATTTATAAAGAAGCATACATATATTTACTTTCCTGAATGGAGTGTAAGATTAGGTATCTCTCTTCTGGGGCAATTTAGCAAAGTTTATGAAATACACATAAACTTTAGCACAACACTGATTTCTGTGAATATGTCCTGGAGATATATGCAATATGACAAATAAATGTACAGGTGCATAGTGAGTATGTGTGTGTATTAGGAAAAGATGGAAAATATGTAAATGTTCATGAATAGGTCACTCTTTAAAGATTGTGTGGCAAATATTTGTAACTGAATGCCATACTTCTGTGGAAAAGAATGAGAAATCTATGCACTATGTGTAGGAACCTCCAAGGCGTATGATAAGTGTGAGATAGAACAATTTGTATATGTTGCATTGATTTAAGTACACTTCATATTCTTTGCATAGAGTATTCCTGGACAAACAGCAGGGTTACTTTGGTGGGAGGCAGGGTGAGGGCTGGTCAAAGAACACAGAAGGATATATAATTTTCACTATGCACTTATTTGAATAATATCCATTTATAACATATTCATATATTAATTGCTCAATAAATTAATTTAACAACATGAAGGGCAGATGCCAGCATGAGACTCTCAGTCATCTGTATTTTTTTTTTGTTTTGTTTGTTTTTATTATAACTAACAGACTAAGAACAAAGCAAGAATTGCCAAATACTCCCATATTACAAAGCACTAGACAACTGATGAAGGAGTTACATTGATTTTGTAACTGTTTATTAAAGTTGTTACCACTTATTTATAGGATTATTGCAAAGGTTTCCACAGCTGTTCATTGTCTATGACTGTATATATTTTGGATGTCTGGAAGCTATTAGGTGTTAGGTTTTGCCCCCGAATGATTGACATATTGTGGCTCCCCATCCCCCACACTCCCTCTTGAGAAACTGTTTCAAAACACCTCTCCAGCTTCACCTTTGTTCCTGGCAGGTTTGAAGTTCGAAGCATATTTGAAAGGACCGCTCAGAGCAAGCAGGGCTTCCAACTACCCTGCAGGTACATGCTTCACAGTGGGATGGTAGAGGACCCTCCAGATGGAAGTCTGACTGGGTCATTTTTAAAGAAGGGTTGTTGCTAGGTAACCTCTGCAGAAACTGTCTGTCTGATGAAGTAGGCTTGCAAGAACGGGAGCTTCGGGAAGCACATTAATACTCATCAAAGAAGAAGTGAAGAAGACACACCCCTTGGGGGCTCAGACAGACAGGATGTGAAGAATCCACATTCAGAATCCTGTCCACACAGCAGATAGCGTCTGTCCCAGTTGTATTCCTGGAGCTATTCAGGGAATCAGACAGACCAGAAGGAAAGTGGAGCTCCTGAGAATCTATGCCAATGACAGGAAAGACTCAGAGGCTAACACGCCATTAACACTTCAGGGGACAGTGGGGAAGGGCAGGGATATTGAGCCCAGGAGCAGTCATCAGGCAGAGGCAGGAACCGGGTGGGGTGGCCCTATTCCACAGGAGATGGAGCCATAAAAGAAATGGCAACTGAGGCAAAAAAGAAACAAAAACAGAAAAAAGCAGCATGATTCCCCTTTCCCATTGGTCTCAGTCTTGTTTTAGGGCCTCCCATGGTCAAGCCTTCCCAGGAGTTGAACATGCAGTCAACAAGAACCTTCTGTGCTGAACTTCAGGGCAAAAGAAGGGTTTAGAAAGATATCCGAGACAAAGATGCCAGACAACCTAGCAGTGGCATGTGGCCTTCCCTGTTCTTACCTTCCCTGTGTTGCCCAGTACAGGGAGGAACAAGAAGAATGCAAGGCAATAAATGGAAGAAACCAACTATCCTCACCCTGTCCTCCTTACTCCCACCAAGCTCTCCACACAGGCATATGTCACAGAGCTCCCTAACTACGAGGAGGGAACCTGATCCGGGCAATTTTAAGCAGCCTTGCAGGAGTAGTCCAAGTACACTCACACACCTGACCATGGCTCAAACCACACCGAATGCAGGCTGTGTGCACAGCTGGTTCTATTTGCTAGATAGCTCACCAGCAAAAATAGTATCTTTTAAGGAAGAAAGTAGGGTTAGGGTTTTTAAAATTCTAATTCAAATCTATTAATATTCATGTTCTCATTACAATTATTTAACCTCTAAGAAATGAAATGTCCTTGCCTATTAAATGATTATAGCAATGGCAATCATATAGGCTTTTACAAGGATACTACCCCCACCTGGGACCAGGTAAATGCTTAATAGCTGTCAGTCTCTTTCCACAACTTTATTAACTGGAATATTCTTGTTCTTCTCTCCATCTGTGGGAAAATAAGATCTGCCTTAAATCTTTTTCAAGATTAAATCTGTCAAAGAAAGCAGTCCTGTCTATTGGTACACCTGGTTACCAGGCTCATTCCTTAGTGGTCTCTGGTGTTTATTCAGTGTGTGTACATGGAGGGCACCCATGTACAAGGCTCTGCATGCCTCTGAACATGGTTGCCATTCATCAAGCATTCACTAGGTGCATCCTCCCAGACTCAGGACCAAGGCCAGACAGCTTAAGGTCAAAAGTTGGCTCTGCTTCTTGGTAACTAAGGAACTCTGAGGAAACAGAGAATCCAAGATGGCGGCATAGGTAAACACCTACACTGCTGCCTCGCACAACAATTTCAAAACTACAACTAAAAGACAGAATGGACAGCATCCAGAACCACAGGAAAGCTGGCTGAGTGGAAATTCTACAACTAGAAGGAAAGAGAGGGGCTCACAGAGACCCAGAGGAGCTGCAAAAAGCTGAGGTACGGAGACACGCACATGGAGAGAGCGGGTGCCAGAGAACATGGCTGGCTTTCTCTGGGGGGAGGGAGACGGAGACTCTCAATGGCATTGAAACACTTATCCTACCACACTAAATCCCAGATCCAGCCAAATCTCATATGGGGGGAGTTTGGACTGTGAAAAGGAAGAGGTGTGCAGAAATTTAGGGGAGTTGCAAAAGATCAGAAGTCTGATGGCATGCCTAGCACTGCGTGCAGAGGACCATCTGCTGATTGTGTCTCTGGCGTTCACAAGTGGGCGGGAGACAGACCCTCCCAACTGTGCCACTTCTAACTCCACTACACCCCGGTTTCAGGCGAAACCCTGGGGATCCAGATTCATATGGTCCCAGATCAATGGGGAGTTGGAGAGGCAGCAGTCTAGAGGCACTGTAAGAGTGCGCACGGCCACACACAGGGACCGCTCCAGTGATTACCCAGTCACATGAGACACAGGGGCCATGGAGTGCGGGGACTACAGGAAGCCAAGGCGGTCCATTAAGCCCTGAGACTCCACCCATCCCAAGTTCAACAGAGAGGCTTTTGCAGTTTTGCAAGTCTGGTATCATAAGGCTGAATCCAACACAGAAGTTCTCCTGGCATAGTGAAAATGCCGAAACAAAGGAAGAGATCACAAACAAATGAAGGAAAACAAACGACTCAATATAGAGTTCCAAACCACAGTTATAAGGTTTTTCAAGAATATCCTAGAGAAGTTGGATAAAGTTAGGGAGACCCAAGAGGAAATGAAAAAGTACCAACTAGAGATGGAAAAGATCCAACTAGAGATGGAAAAGGACCAACTAGAGATGGAAAAGGACCAACTAGAAATTAAACATACACTGACTGAAATAAAAAAAATATATATATTATACAGAGACCTAACAGCAGACTATAGGAAGGCAAGAATCAAGTAAAAAATTTGAAATATAAAGAATCAGAAAACACTCAACTGGAAAAGCAAGAAGAAAAAAGAATCCAAACATGTGAAGATAATGTAAGGAGCCTCTGGGACAGCTTCAAGCATACCAACATCAGAATTGTGGGGGTGCTAAAAGAAGAGAGAGAACAAGATACTGAAAACCTACTTAAAAAAATAAGGACTGAAAACTTCCCACATCTGGTAAAAGAAATAGACTTACAAGTCCAGGAAGCACACAGAACCCCATATAAAAGGAACCCAAAGAGGACTACACCAAGACACATCATAATTAAAATACCAAGAGCAAAAGACAAAGAGAGAATATTAAAAGCAGTAAGAGAAAAACAGTTTATTACCTACAAGGGAGCACCCATACGCCTGTCAGCTGATTTCTCAACAGAAACAATGCAGGCCAGATGGGAGTGGTAAGAAATATTCAACATGATGAATAGCAAGAATCTACAACCAAGAATACTCCTTCCAGCAAAGCTATCATTCAGAATTGAAGGGCAGATAAAGAGCTTCACAGATAAGAAAAAGCTAAAGGAGTTCATCAACTCCAAACCAGTATTATATGAAATGCTGAAAGATACTCTTTTAGAAGAGGAAGAAGAAAAGATAAAAGATAAAAAAATTATGAACAAATATATATCTATCAACAAGTGAATCTAAAAATTAAGTGAATTAAAAATTTGTTCAGCAGAATAAACTGGTGAATATAATAGAATCAGGAGCACAGAAAATAAGTGGACTGATAATTCTCAGGGGGAAAGGGGTAAGGGGTGTACAGGGAGAGATTGGACAAAAATCATACACCTATGGATGAGGTCAACGGGAGGGAGCTAAGGGTAGAGGGAAGGGTGGCAGCCAGGTAGAGGGGAGCTATGGAGGGGAAAAAATAGAAACAGATGTAATATGAATAATAAAGATTTAATTTAAAAAAAGGAACTCTGGGAAAAAATTTTAACCTCTCTTCTATAGTAGGAACAACTACAAAACAAGAATAATAAAAATACTCAATTGTGAGAAGTTAATTTATAAAAGATACTTGAACTCAAGTCTGGTGCGTGATAAAGATTAAGTAGAGTTTGGATGTTTTGATGCATTGGATAAAAGACTAGTTTATAAATTCCCATAAAGTAATAAATATTTATGCAGATGTGGTTGTTACTGAGGGGGTTTTCTGATATATGCTAGTATGAGTATATATGTTCACTCATTCACTTATTATTTTATTTTTCACTAGAGGCCTGTTGTACGAAGAGATTTGTGCAATAGGCCTTCCTTCCCTTGGCTTCCAGCACCAGTTTTCCTCCAGCACCCAGGACCCAGCACTTCGTCCCAGCCAGAATTTGCCACCTTTGCCAGAGTCTGCCTTCTTTGTCTTCACTGCAGATTCAGCCCAGAGTCTGTTCTCTTTGTCTTTACTGCAGCTGGAGTGCCATTCCTGTAGATCCCTTCACCTCCTGCCCTCCCTCTCATAGCAGGCATCTTGCCGTGCCCTGCCACTCCTTGCCTGGAATAGCTGGTTGTCTGCCATATTTGTCCTTTTAATTTGCATATTCCTTCCTGATTGGCTGGTCGGCATAGTGGAGTGATGGTGAATTTGCATATTTCTATGTTATTAGTGTAGACTAGAGGCCCATTGCAGGAAAATTCCTGAAGAATAGGGCTTCCTGAGGCGGTCTCTGCTGCCCCGCCTGCTTCCCTCCCTTTGCCCCCACTCTGCTTGCTTTCTTCTCCGCAACTCCCCTCCCTTCTGCAACACTTGGCTTCCTTCCACGCTGTCTTCAGTCTTCACTCTGCAGCAGGATATACAAATTAACTGTCATCTTGGTTTGGTTAATTGGCTGTTGGTTGTGGCTTGTGGGCATAGCAGAGGTATGGTCAATTTGCATGTTTCTCTTTTATTAGATAGGATTTTTGAGAGTATTACAGATGTCCCTCACTTACCCCCTTTATCCTCCACTGTATTTCTTATCACAGGAAAATTCATTTGCACATGTAATTGCCAAAATATTTATGATAGGCCTGTCTATTTTGTAGATGGCTTTCCTAAAATAGGTGATAGATATTTGTGTAAAAATAAACACAGACTGAATTGACTGCCAGGGAAAATGGAGGTCTTATCTGTGTCTATGTACTTGTATACATTAGAAGAGTACCTTAATATACATGCTATTTTTGTGTGAGTTGAAGATATAAAACTTGAAATCAAACTGTGTGTAGTCTCCCTCTAACTATAACTCACTGCTCAGTAGGGATCTTTCTGACTCATGATCGAACACTTTCTGGTGCTGCATTTGATATTTGCACCTCATGTTAGCTAGTATTATGCCCTATTTAGCTAGATGGTCCCTGAAGGACCATCCATGCTTTGGCAAAAGGCAATATTTGGTATTTACTCTTGACTGAATAAATTCCATTGCATATTTACACTGCATTTTCTTTGACTATGGATGTTTTTGACTGTGTTGATTACAAAACATCTGGTGTCCTTTTGGATTTTGATATTCAAGGTGAAAGTATTATAATTCTTCTTGGGAGGGGCACTTACTCTATGAATTAACTTGTGAAAGTGTCATGAATTGCAAAAAAATTCAATTTAAGACAACAAATTACTTATTTACTTTATGAGAGAAGGAACTGAAAGGAATCACAGAAATTATAGTTATTAAGTTTATTTTATTAATTTAAAATTTCAGCTTTATTGAGATACTAGAGGCCCAGTGCATGACAATTCATGAACTGGAGGGGGTATCCCTCAGCCCAGCCTGCCCCCTCTCACACAGTCCGGGAGCCCTCAGGGCCAGGAGGTGACCCAACGAACAGGGGAAGGCAACACCCCCATCACACCTCTGTAACACTTGGCTTCTGGTTAACTGAGCCCTGGGCGGCCCTGAGCAGCTGGGCAGCCAGCATCTGAGGCTTGCCTGTGCCTCAGGCCAACCCTGGGAGGCTTGGGGGATGAGGACTGATCTGGCCACACAGTGCACCTGCCATGCCACCCCTGCCCACCCTCCTCTCCCCCCCTCCCCAGCTAGGCTGAAAGAAATGCAAGACTCCAGCTGCAGATACAAGGAGCTGCTGGACCCTCCTTGGGGGGGGGGGGGATGAGGGACAACCAAATGACTGAACAGCAGGCTGTGTTGGGTGACAAGGCTGGCAGGGAGAGCAGTGAGGAGCAACCAGTTTGGCAATAGGGTGCAGTTGGGGGCAACCAGGCTGACGGGGGAAGAAGTGAGAGGCAACCAGGCCAACCAGGGGGCCAGTTAGGGGTGATCAGCTAGCAGGAGGGGGCAGTTAGAGGAGATCAGGCAGGCAGGCAGAGGTTGTTAGGGGTGATCACGCAGACAGGCAGGTGAGTGTGTAGAAGCCAGTGATCCCACATTGTGTGAGAGATGTCTGACTGCACAAATTTCGTGTGGTGGGCCTCTAGTTTTTATATAAATATGTGTATATATATTCTACAAATAAGTAAGTTTTTGTATTTGTGTTTCTGTGGCTCATTTTAGTTAGTATTATGCCTTGAAGGACCATCCAGGATGTGGCAAAAGGAAAATGTTGTTTTTACTCATGAATGAATAAATTTCATTGCATATTTACACTGCATTTTCTTTATTAATTCGTTTCTCTTTTTTCCCCTCCATAGCACCCCTCCACCCAGCTCCCACCCCTCCCTCTGCCCTTAGCTCCCTCCCATTGATCTCATCCATAGGTGTATGATTTTTGTCCAGTCTCTCCCTGTACACCACTCACCTCTTTCCCTCTGAGAATTATCAGTCCACTCCCTTTCTGTGCTCCTGATTCTATTATATTCACCAGTTTATTCTGTTGATCAAATTTTTAACTCACTTAGTTTTTAGATTCACTTGTTGATAGATATGTATTTGTTGTTCATAATTTTTTATCTTTTACCTTTTTCTTCTTCCTCTTCTAAAAGAGTACCTTTCAGCATTTTATATAATACTGGTTTGGAGTTGATGAACTCCTTTAGCTTTTTCTTATCTGTGAAGCTCTTTATCTGCCCTTCAATTCTGAATGTTAGCTTTGCTGGATAGATTATTCTTGGTTGTAGGTTCTTGCTATTCATCACGTTGAATATTTCTTGCCACTCCTGTCTGGCCTGCATCGTTTCTGTTGAGAAATTAGCTGACAGTCGTATGGGTGCTCCCTTGTAGGTAATAAACTGTTTTTCTCTTGCTGCTTTTAATATTCTCTCTTTGTCTTTTGCTCTTGGTATTTTAATTATGATGTGTCTTGGTGTGGTCCTCTTTGGATTCCTTTTATATGGGGTTCTGTGTGCTTCCTGGACTTGTAAGTCTATTTCTTTTACCAGATGTGGGAAGTTTTCAGTCATTATTTCTTTAAATAGGTTTTCAGTATCTTGCTCTCTCTCTTCTTCTGGCACCCCCACAATTCTGATGTTGGTACGCTTGAAACTGTCCCACAGTCTCCTTACATTATGTTCACATTTTTGGATTCTTTTCTCTTCTTGCTTTTCCAGTTGAATGTTGTCTGCTTCTTTATATTTCAAATTTTTGACTTGATTCTTGCCTTTCTCTAGTCTGCTGTATAATATTTTTTAGACTCTGTATAATATTTTTTATTTCAGTCAGTGTATGTTTAATTTCTATTTGTTCCTTTATCATCTTTAGTTGGACCTTTCCATCTCTAGTTGGCTCTTTTGCATCTCTAGTTGGTCCTTTTTCATCTCCTCTTGGCTCTCGCTAAATTTGTCCATCTTTTCTAGCATATTCTTGAAAAACCTTATAAGCGTGGTTTTGAACTCTATATCTAGTCGTTTTTTTTCCTCCATTTCTTTTGTTTGTGATCCCTTCACTTGTCTCGGCATTTTCACTATGCCGGGGAAACTTCTGTGTTGGATTCAGCCTTATGAACCAGACGCAAAACCTAAGAAGCCTCTATTCAGCTTGGGAGGGGTGGAGTCTCAAGGCTTAAGGGACCGCCTTTCCTTCCAGTCGGCCCCGCCCTCCACAGCCCCTGAGTCTCACATGACTGGGTAATGGCTGGAGCGGTCCTTGTGCTCGCGCGCACCCGCAGTGCCTCTAACCGCTGCCTTTCTGGCTTCCCTGCACACCAGAACCACACGAGTCTAGGTCCACAGGGCCTTAGTGGACTCAGAAGTGGCACAGTTCAGAGGATCTGTTTCCCACCCACTCGCGAAAGCCAGCGGCACAATCAGCAATCTGTCCTCCGCGCAGCACTGTGCGCGTGCGCAACCAGACTTGATCTTTTGCGACTCCCCTAAATTTCTGTTCACTTCTCCCTTTTCACAGTCCAAACTCCCCCGTATGAGTTTCGGCTGTATCTGGGGTTTAGTGTCGTAAGATAAGGGGTTCAATGCCGTTGGGAGTCTCCTTTTCCCTCCCGCCAGAGAAAGCCAGCCAGGTCCTCCGGCACCCGCTCTCTCAGTGCGCGCGTCTCCGTACCTCAGCTTTTTGCAGCTCCTCTGGGTTTCTGTGAGCCCCTCTCTTTCCTTCTAGCTGTAGAACTTACACTCAGCCGGCATCCTTGTGGTTCTGGATGATGTCTGTTCTGTCTTTTAGTTGTAGTTTTGAAATTGTTGTGCGAGGCAGTAGTATAGGTGTTTACCTATGCCGCCATCTTGGATTCTCTCCATGTTGCCTTTTTTATTCATTCTTAGTGGCTCCCAGGGGCTGAGGGTAAACCAAGACCTGTCAGTGTCCTGAAGGGGAGACAGGTCCTAAATGTGACGAAAGAAGACACATGCTGACTTGAAAAGCTCAGGAAAGGCCTGCAAACTCAGAGATTTTAACTAAAAGCATTTATGGTGGGCAGTTACATCCTAGTCCGGTAACTTTACTGACAAAGTCAATCTTTACCTTAATTTAGCATCTATGATAACATACCCTTGAAATGACTGGGTAACTTGTAACTTCCCTTTTCTGAAGCCTCTGGGGCACAACCAAATGTGGCAGATGCCAGGACAGATACCACAAATTCCTTAATTATCATGTTAATTTTTCCTGTACCCACCTAAATACATGTCTATCATTTTCCTTTTTATCCAATTCTACAGGTTTCCCACCACTTTGCTTTATCCCATTCCTTAATCTATCATCAATTAATTTCATGGAGCCCACCTATGTTCCTCCTTTGATTAAAATGTATAAATACAAATGTAAACCGCCAATTTTCTGGAGCATTATCTCAATTTGTTGAGGTTTTGCTTCCTGTCATATATCGACAGTTTGGCTCAAATAAACTCACATAAATTCTTTACAGGTTTATGTTTTCTTTATGTTAACATTACTTGGTGTAGTTGGCAGGATTCCAAAGAAAGCCCACTCAGGATCATCCCTAGGACTTGGACTAGGTGCTAGGATCCAGCAAGGGGCCCATTGAGCTGCTGGTTCTCCACCCATTGGGTGAATGTGGGTGAATTTTCTCTTAGATCCAGGACCTTCCCTTGTTTTGTTAGAGGATCTGACTTTATTTGAGCTATGTTTTAAAATTCTCAAGGTGGAACCAGGGTTGACAGAACCCAGGCTAAGGCAAGACTAAAGGACAAAATGGGTGGCTGGTTTTGATTTTGGTTTTTAAATTGGAATTGCTGAGAGTCTGAGCAAAATAACCTTCACCCTATAAATGAGCTGAACTCATTCAGCTCCTAAGCAAAAATGCAGGAACCCCATATGGAAGTCCCCATGCAAATGTAATTCCTAGACCCTGAAACTTTTCTGTGGTTTTAGATAAAGGGGCAACATCCAGCTGGGAGAGAAACCGAGGCCACATTTGACCTACTAGATAACATGTCTAGAAAATTGCTCAGAGTACAGATATCCAAAAATAAAAAAATAAATAAATAAACATAAAAATTAACATGGAAACTTGTGCCTCCAAGGCCAGAAGCTCCCAAGACCCCAGTCCTTATTTAATACTCCTGATAAGAAGCCTTTACTTGAAAGTACTTTACAGAAATGAGATTTAACTAGAAAATATTAACTGTGAAATAGCCAAAAATGCAGTTTGTTTGAGGTACCAATGTTAATATTTTGCATGCAGAAATTAGAAAATGCTGGCTCGGAAATTAAACTGAAAGTATATGGGAAGCATATCTTGATTTGGAAATTAGAAGCTTCTAACGAAAAACAGAAAAAATATTCTTCCAATAAGATAGAAATTAATAAAAAAAATTTAGAGACTGTCTCAGAACAATTCTGAAGTTAATAAATGTCTACACCCTATTTTTCCCTATAGGAAGCATGCTTCTGATTTAGAGGCAACAAGAATCAAACCCATTTTTTAAATAGTCCATTGGAAAATTCTAGAAAGGAGCACTTCCTCATCTGGGGACAAAAGACACTGCTTTGGTAAATTTTAATGCTGGACATTCTCTGGTGTAAACTTTTAGTGTGTTCTGCTCGCTAAGAGTGTTGATGTTTTTGTGTCTCTTTGTTGTTGTTTAATTTGTTGAAAGAAGAGGCAAGTCCCGCTCTGGGGAAGCATAGCTATGTGTGGTGGGGTTGAAAGCATGAGAGAGATTGCAAGAACGTCCCAGCAGCTGCCAAGAATTCTTAATCTTGGGTGCTCTTCTTGCTCTCCCTCTCAGGATTCAGCCTCCAGAAACAGCTAGTGAGATTTCTGTCTGTCTGTCTGCAATATAATTGTGGCTGTCAGTTTGCTCTTTCCTTATTTATTGTGAGAATAAACAAATCATCTTTTCAAAGAACAGTTTAGACAGCCTGCATTTGGATTGTGTGACTTGGCAGCAACCATGTTGGCCACATGGCCTGCCGCTCACCTGGAGGCCTCCATCTTGAAACAGCAAAGGCCAACCCCTCCCTTTGAATTAGCCAATCAGAAAAGACCATGCACCTGTGCTCCAATCAAGAGCAAGGGGACAGGTCATGTGCATTGTTAAGGCACTGCTTCAGAAGGGAACTTGCAAAGATTCTCAGATCCAAGTTCAAACAGAAAACTTTAGGGAGTTAGCATGTGTCTAGTCAGGGATACTAGGCAAGCCAAGCATCATGACATACTCTGAGTATTTGGTTTTTACATAGTGGAAGTTTATGAATTATTTTCAATGCTCAATATACTGCTTGCAATAAGCTATGTGTCTCATTTAAAAATTTTACATATTATTCTTAACATGTTGAAATTATAATTGAATCTAAAGGCATACAAATTTTATATTATTCTCTGTCATTTTACAAGGATTATTACTTTCTAAGAAGTTGTTGTCTTGGAATGTTATATTTTATAGAAAAGCAAAGTTTTTTATTTTTATTTTTTTATCAAATCTATAACCATGCCACTTTTAAATTTTTGCCATTTGTAGACAGCTTTATTCTCATGCATTTGTAGATATATTATATATTAAGAAAAATTTATGAAAAGAACTTGGACTTATTCTAAATTGTAGGCTTCTAAAGCAGGTCATATTTTTGAATTGAATTAAGATTTATAGAACTTCAAGGAATAACTGAATTCAAAAACTACTGGTTAATAATCAGGATAAACAAAAATAACTATGGGACTAAATGAATTAAGGATAATTATTCTTTTTTTAAAAATATATTTTATTGATTTTTTACAGAGATGAAGGGAGAGAGATAGAAAGTCAGAAACATTGAAGAGAGAGAGACATCGATCAGCCGCCTCCTGCACGTCCCACAGTGGAGATGTGCCCGCAAGCAAGGTACATGCCCCCAACCGGAATCGAACCCAGGACCTTTCAGTCCGCAAGCTGACGCTCTATCCACTGAGCCAAACCGGTTTCGGCTTGGGATAATTATTCTTATGACTCTTTAAAATATTGTTGACTTTTAAATCTTTTTTTTCTGCGAATATAAAAAAAGGTATTGTAGGAACTAACAAACTGGTAGCAGATTCATTTCATAGTGCGCTCCTGGGACTAAGTTTTCAACCAGGAGGTTTGGTGTATTGGAAAAGATACCAAATAAAAGACTCTCCAAACTCATTGGAGGAGACCTTATCAGGTATTACTAACTAATCAATGTGCAGCTAAACTTAAAGGAGTTAGCTCATGGATTCACATTTTTCATTTTAAAAAAAGACACCTGACTCTGAATGGACATCTGCTCCCATCTCTGACAGCAGGCTGCAGTGAAGATCAAAGACTTTTCAAGGATGAGAACTCATTGATCATGGAGGCAGACAGCTATCCCAAGACGATGTCAACAAGGCCTGTAAGCTCACAAACGGATATTGTTTATTTTTATTTTATCTGATTGACAGTGATTGAATGTACATAAAATAATTTTCATATTATTATTATCCTTATGGTTCCCTAGTGGAAACAAAGTCTATCTCCCAAGACCTCCTCCCTTATTAGATATGAAAAATTTAACTTGGATACCTGCTAATTTTTTCCAGCTACTACACAGTGATGTTCTGATTATCAGGTATGTTAGTGAAATTAATGCTTTGTTAGACACTCATTGGTCTTCTACTATCAATACAAGCTTTATTTATTTATTTATTTTTCTGGCTATATCTACTATAAAGGTCCCACCTTAGGCAGATACCTCCAAGAATACTTCCCTGATAATTCCATTGTTAGAATGGTATATGGATCTAATCTGGATTAATATTCTATAACTATAGAGATGGGTGATGAATTGCTAAGAAAAACACCTGGATATGATAGCCAAAGGCTTATAGCTCCCTGTCCTATCTCATGTCCATCCTCAGACTCACTAGCCATGTCTGTGATGTCTGTGAAACAAGAAATCAATGGATCCCATTGCAGAAATTCTAGGGATCACTTGGTGGGTAGATATGTCTATAACTACCCCACTGCCCTTGCATCCTGGACTCTTGTGAGAAGACCTATGGAATACTCAAACTCTAGCTCATTTGGGTGTCACCTTCACCCAATTTAACTATGGCATGGGAAACTCAACATTTTTGGGTCCACTCAGACTACCCTAGCTGTTCCTAAGCCATAACTACGTAATGACAGCAACATTCCTGATGGATTCAACAACATTACCCCTCCAAACCCCCAAATAATCAAAAGGGGAATACTTGGAGGAGTATGGGCTGACCTTGGTATCCTGGGACAAGCTGAACTTGCAGATAATGAAGAATGTCATTCATTAGAAAAGGATTTTTATCTCAAATAGGTCATATAGGGGGAATGCTATTTCAGGAAGAAGGAAAAAGGGTAGGAAACAGCATGGAAAGATAATAGAGCCTTAGTTTCATGGATAAAACAGACTTAATAGATTATAAAAACTCCTGCACAAACCCAATAATGGGAACGTGCCCATGCCCTAACTCAGTTAGGCCTGTTGTCTATGATAATTCAAGGAATCTGAAGTGGCTATAAAACAATGGCCAACTATAATGGCTGCAGAAGCCCAAGCCAGACACTTATGGGACTCATATGGTTCCTTAGGAATTAGGAAAATTTTGGATGGGAAATGACATCTATGACATTGTGCTTTAAAAGCCCAGGTGCCAGTTAAATCCCAAGCTTAAATTCCCAAGAGTTCAACTGGCTGGCATAGGGGACCATCCTCAATAATACTAGAACACTTACAATGGGAAGTATATGGACCATTTTTAAAAATAATAAATAATGTGAACCCATCTCACTGTTTGTGAAAATTGGAAAGATGAATGGTTATTCCCCAATCCATATGGAAAACTGAATTCACCCAGTTCTGGCCTATTGTATCTACCCCAACAAATAATAATATATAGTATATGGGAAAGGGGTGTTTTTGTTGGGAAGGGTTAAAAGACTCTTCTGTTATGCTAAGCATTTTTTATTGTAATATCACCAAGTTTACATTTAATAATACTATAATATGATCTAATACTGAAATTATAGACAGAATGATTTTGCCTGATGTTTATAAAATCTGTGGTAATATTGATACTGAAAAACCAATGTATTGGGAAATTGAACTTCTCCCCATGAAGTCATTTTTATGGGAACTAACTGGCCAGAAGAAAATTAGAGCTTCTAGATAATGAAGTAGTAGAGAGTCTTAATTCATCTGGGCAAACATATCATAAGGTACAACTGACAGTGGGTGAAAGAGGAAAACATATAATTAACTTAATAAAATACATGTAAAGGGTTTTTTGGTTGGCTGGGATGCTTGTTCCCCTCAGACTTTTCCTTGTCTAGTATTAGACATTTTCTGTTCCTAATCAATGTTATTGGTTTAGCATTGTTACTTTTCTTCCTGATATGTAAATGTTATATTTGATGCAGAAAAACAAAACTTGACAAAAGATAAAAAACAAAACAAACAAACAAACAAAAAGGGATCATGTGGCTCAAAAATTAGAAATGATCCAGAATACTTTTTAACAAGGACATATAAAATCTCACTGCCTCCCACTTACCTGTCCTTTTTAAATAATAATAATTTGACCTTAAATGCCATATAAAGTTATGGTCTTGCCCCATCCCCAGTAGTCCACCTGTTTAGCAAGACATGCTGACACTGAGACATCCTATGAATGAGCCTTCCTAGCACTTTGGGACTCCGTTATCCAACCAAAAGGTTGGTCATCAATGCACCCTTTAGATTGATTTATGACCAAAAGGGCAATGTGTGGACAAAAAGGGCTACATACTGACCTGACAAGCTCAGGGGAGGCCTGCATGACAGTCTTGCAAACTCAGAGCTAAAGTAATCACAAAGGATGTTCTGAAATTAAACTTTAACTAAATGCAGTTATGGTGGGCAGTTACATTCTAGGCCAGTATCTTTACTGACAAGGTCAACTTTTACCTTAATGAGCCTGTCTGTCTTTTTGCATCTATGATAACATACCCTTGAAATGGCTGGGTAAATTGTAACTTCCCTTTCTCTGGAGCCCCTGGGGCACAACCAAATGTGGCAGATGCCAGGTTAGATACTACAGATTTCTTCATTATCATGTTAATTGTTCCTGTACCCACCTAAATATGTGTCCATCATTTTACTTTTTATCTAATCCCAGGGGTTTCCCCCCCACCCCCCCACCCTCCGCCCCTGGCTTTGCTTTATCCCACTCCTTAATCTATCACCAATGAATTTCATGGAATCCACCTATGTCCCTCCTTTATGGCAATGTATAAATACAAATGTAAACTGCCATTTGTTGAGGTTCTGCTTCCTGACATATATTGACAGTTTGGCTCAAATAAACTCACAGAAATTCTTTACAAGTTTCAACATTTTGTTTTTTTATTTTTTTATTGTTTTTTCTTTCTTTTTTTTAAATGTATAACCATTACTTTGAATTCTTTATCAGATAAATCACTTGTCTCTATTTCATTAAGAACTGTTTCTGGAGTTTTATAGATTTTTTTGTTTGTTTGCTTATTTAAGGAGGAAACATAATTCCTTCATTCTTTTCCTTGACTGTGTTTTCTCTGCACTTTAGATAAAGCCCACTGTGCTTACTCTTGAGAGATGGTTTCTTATTCAAGTTGAACCTTACATTTACCTTGGCCTGAGTTATTGGTTGGCTCTCATACCTTTGTGATTTTCCATGTTGCCTTCTTTATTCATTCTTAGTGGCTCCCAGGAGCTGAGGGTAAACCAAGACCTGTCAGTATCCTGAAGGGGAGACATAGGAGCCTTCAGGAGTACCTGAAGGTTGGCTGATTGGAAGCCAGATGCTCAGGCAGCAGATTTTCAAGTATTCAAACAGATTATTTTTAGGGAATGACTGGGAATTAGGCATTTCTGACTGATTTCCCTTCCTGAGTTTTGGGGTGATACCCAGTTAATAACTGTTTGTTTGTTACAGTCCTGTGGAACCTGTGAACACAAACCCCACTGGCTACCAGTGCCAGGTGGTCCAAGAGTATGTCAACAAATGGCCAGAGGGATCTAATTATGTATAAAATGTGGGCCCTTGTTTGAGCAATCCAAGGTTGCCAGGCATGTGTATAAGCTTCTTCCAGGGAGACATTATTGACCTGGAACAAATAGAGGGAGAATGTGGAAACGGTTTCCATTGGCAACCCAGTCTCCAGGAAGAGCTGCAGTTAGCTCTTAGATATGTATATGCTCAGTTATAAGTCAGTCACTCAGAGAATAGCTTTTAAAGTATACAAATAGACCTTTTTCAGGAAAAAGACTGAGGAATGGGCAATTCTGCCTGCTCCCTTTGTATTGAGAGCCCTGGGGCATAGCCTCAGGAAGTGTTTGTAAGCCAGTTAGGAACTGTTTCCTCATTTGATATAGACTTGGAGTACTAATGGAAGCAAGGCCTGCTGGGTTTCAGACTTTGATGTTTTGTGAATCCATCACTCAGTTGAAAGTTTTAAAAGTTGGGCACTAATGTTGGGTCCTAACACTTTATTCCTTAGGAGAAGGCAGGGGTTGTGAGTTTCCTTCCATTGTTATGTTGCTGTGTCATGGGTTTATGGCGAGAGTGTGTCTCAGCCTTTCCTTCCCATTTTGATGTATACATTTTCTCATTTGCCTCTTGTGTAGGAGTCACTCAGCTAATTTCTGAATTTCTTTTCGAGGAATTGCTTTCATGCAGCTATAGATTTAGTATGTCTGAGGGAAGCTGTGAATCAGAAGCTTCCCATGTCACCATCGTAGATGTGAACCTTATCTTATTTTTATTGCTAAGGCTAATGAAATCAGAAAGCTTACCTGAACAACTATGCAATCCATTCTAGCCCCAGAATCTATGAAATGCTTGGCATGCAATGTGCATTCAAACTTATTTAATAATGAAACAACTTCTATTCTTCCCCCCATCCTTTCTTTTTATCCTTGTTTTTCTTTCCCTGTAATACATGTTTACTAATAATTTACTGGTGAATCAACTAGAAGTGTGTATGAGCAGATGTTAGATTTATATTCAGAGGTTGTATAGAAGTGGCAGCTGTAACAAAAATTAATTTATTCTGTGACAAAGACAAAAATGTATTTATTTAGCAAAACAGAGTGAGAAGACATAGTGTTCCATCAAGACAAGAGGAGGCTGTTTTTTACAGCAAAAGTTCCTACCCAGATTCCAAATTAGGTACATTTTATGTGAATGGGGTGTCCACATTGTGCAGTTCTGATTGGACAGGACAGGTCTCAATCCATTGGCAGAAACATGATACCATGGTTTCCCTACAGCTGTTGACAGACAGCATACAGACTGGGGCACAGAGACTCTGAGGTCAGTCTGAGGTTCTTCCCAGTAAACAGAGTACATAAGGAGTCCTGGTCAGGAAATGGCCAGAGGGATCTAATTATGTATAAAATGTGGGCCCTTGGTTGAGCATGGGGAATACATCTCAGCAGATAAATTCCTTCTTGGCATCCACATCAAATTAATATTTCTTCCCAAGTCTACACAACTTTGAACAAATGCTTTTATCCAGATCCTTTCCAAGGTGATTATACTAAATGCTGACCCACGTACCTAGACTAGCCTAACACAACCCATTAAAAATTACTTTAAAATTACATTTATTACAACTAGGGTGAAATCTAGATGTATGCACTTTTAATATCCTCTTTTGACATTTTTGCTCAAGATGCTACATTTATCTACCACTCTCCTCAAAGTTCGGTGAAATATTCCAAAAATATACAAGGAGCAATAAGTAGGTAATGGGACAGAGAGATGAAGGGCACCAGGAATGTTAATGTTATTCAGGAAAGCAGAAAGAGAATAGGACTTTATAACAGTGGCAAGAACTCAGCTCACAGGTGTTGATGGGGTTTGGGCGCTGTGGCCATCCTCACAGGGGAAAAGTTCTGGTTGGGCACAGACAGCTAGAGCAAGAAGAGTGCAGAGGTCAGGAATTTCCCATTCTACTCCAATTAGAGACTCAGGCACCGTGGGGGTCAGTGGATCTGAGAGGAGAGGACTGCAGTGATGTTTTACTCTCTGCCTGGGAAGAGACAGCACTCTTAGTTTCTGCCCAGTAAATGGACTCAGGGTTTGGAACCTTGGAGTGAAAGTGAGGTAGGAAATATCCCATTTCCTTCATTTTTAAGCACCTACAATAAAGAATTTTATTTAAAACAGTCTTTAACCATGCACAGGTTTATAATTAACCCCTCCCTCAGCTCTTTCAAATACAAAAGCTTAGTCTGTGCAAGAGCAGAGGGAGCTACAGCCTCTTCATGTACCATTAGTGCTACTTTTCATTTATAATTACAGAGAAATATCTAGCAATCCCCACACATTTGAGGATAAATAATATAACAATAACAACAACAAAGGTATGAAGAAACAAAATGCACACATAAGAAATAGAATATGTATCCGAGGGGGAAAGAGAACTTGAAATAACTATAATTCTGCATTCATTTATTAAACCTATCTAATAAAGAAAGAATATGCTAATTGACTGTCACACCCTCACAAAGATGGTGGCACTCACAGCCAATAAAGAGGGAATATGCTTATTGATTGCCACACCCTCAAATATGGCAGCACCCACAGCCACAAGATGGTGGCTCCCAGTCCCCTCAGGCCCAGAGCCAGCTCAAGGTGCAGGCAAGCCTTGGATGGCAGCTGCCCAGCCACTCGAGGCTCAGGTAATCATGGCTGGCCCAGGCTTGCACTGCCGGCAGTGGCAGCAGCAGAAGTGTGATGGGCATTTTCTTCCTCTGATCCCCAGGTCATCTTCTGCCCCTGAGGGCTTCCAGATTTTGAGAGGAGGCAGGTTGGGATAAGGGACTACCCCACTCTAGTGCATGAACTTTTTTGTGGGAAAATAAGCACCAAAGAAATTAGCAGATTAAATGTAACTTATGTAGCAGTTAAATAGTAAAACAATTAAACAAGTTAAAGAATTAGAGTTATAAGAAACAAAATTAATGTTGCCACAGAATACATTTATTACTAAGAACTCAAAGAAGGCTAGACAACTAGGCTTTTGTGATTCTAAAGACAGAACTGGTGAAATGCAGAAACCAGGACAGTCATCCCAGATGCTGTGCACATATCTCACATATGTTCATCATTAGACATGCCCAGGAATCACTGCCATGGTGGCTTTGCACATGTCAGAGCAGCTGCCCCACTGCTGAATCTGGGGAGGCCTACTCTAGTAGCAGCAGGAGTTTCCAAATTAGTGTGTAAGGTGGGTGTATCAGATGAGAGACGCTTGCCTTCCTCGTAATCAGGAAAGCTGTGAATGTATGTAGCATTTTCCATTCTAAAATGTGAGTCAAACTTTGTCTTTTAAACAAGCATTTCTGAATTGTAGGAAAAGGTTTTGGACAGTGGCCACCAAAACAATGACAAGCCACCACCGCAGTGGTTCAAAGGGTCAGTCTGCATTTTGGGGCATTTCCCCACCTTCCTTTGCCTTCAATGCCTTCATGTACTCATTTCTAAAAATGACAAAGTAAGATTCAGTTATTGCTGAAATTCCTTTCATCTTTTACTTTCTAAGATTCAGTGATTCAAAGAATAACAAGAAAACAGTTCAAAGTGATGTTCAGAAAGGAGACAGGGCAACCAACATGAGAAAAGGATTTTCTGAGTTAAAAAAAATGAATTCAGTGCAGTCTTGTAATTGAAGAATAATGACAGAACATAAACTTACAAGAGAGAGAAAGAGAAAGAGATGAACAAAAAATAGTGTGAGAGAAGCTGACTCATGCATTGATGTCATAGTTGAATTCTGCTTGGAAACTTGGGTCAGCTGAAGGGAGTGGCACAAGAAGATACCTATAAAAATTCCTCAGCCTCACATTCATAGCAGAATGTGCCAGGGAAAATTTACAATACTGATGGCCTGAGATGGAAACATCTAAGAATGATAAAAAGGAGTGTCATTTATCCATTCATTCATTCATTCAGCAAACATTCTGCTCCACCGTTTGTATTATTAAGAATGAAACTCATGCTTCCAGCTGACAATCACTTCCAGCCTAGAAACTGATTACTGCAACAATATACAGGTGTCAAAAAATCAGTGATATAACATCACAGAGCAGAGACAGGTTACCTTTTATGTGGCTCACACACAAAAACGTTTCTAGGACATACTGAAGGAAAAATAGGAGCTCATTGGGAAGATATGGAGATGATAGTTCCAGAAAAAAAAACAAAAAACCCAAAACAAACAAACAAAAAACAAACATATGATGTGAGAAAAACAAACAAACAAACAAAAAACCCCTGAAATAATAGTGTTTTACTTGATTTGGGAATCCAAAGTGAGTGCAATTGTGATGGTGATTCCATACAGAAAGAAGGGAAAGGAGATGGGACTTTGCCCATGTCACACTGAACTTTGTGTTTCTGGCTAAGGAGTTGGAGATATATTCTGGAGGGTCTGGGGAAAGGACATAATGGAGTTAGAATTGAGGAAGAATTTGCAGTTTGGAGGCAATAGGACAATTGAAAGATGATTTTATTTTATTTTATCTTTTTTTGTGTTACATGTATACAAATCTTCCCATCCGCCTCCCCCACTCCCAGGCATACCCTAACCTCCAAGTGTCTTGTGTTCATTGGTTATGCTTATATGCATGCATACAAGTCCTTTGGTTGATCTCTTATCTACCCCAACTCTCCTTAATCTATCTGCTGTAATTTGGCAGTCTGTTTGATGCTTTACTGCCTCTGTATCTATCCTTTTGTTCATCAGTTTAAAATGTTCTTTATTATCCACAAATGAGTGATATCATGTGGTATTTCTCCTTCACGGATGGGCTTATTTCACTTAGCATAAGGCTCTCCAGTTCCATCCAGGTTGCTCCAAATGGTAAGAATTCCTTCTTTTTTATGGCAGCATAGAATTCCATTGTATAGATGTACCACTGTTTTCTGATCCACTCATCTGCTGATAGGCATCTAAGCTGTTTCCAAATTGTAGCTATTGTAAATTGTGCTGCTATGAACATAGGGGTGCATAAATCCTTTCTGATTGGTGTTTCTACTTTCTTAGGATATATTCCTAAGAGTGGTATTGCTGGGTCAAATGGGAGTTCCACTTTTAGCTTTTTGAGGAAACTGTTCTCCACAGTGGCTACACCAGTCTGCATTCCCACTAACAGTGCACAAGGAATCCTTTTTCTCCACATCCTCGCCAACACGTGTTGTTTGTTGATTTCTTGATGATTGCCATTCTGACAGGTGTGAGAGGGTATCGCATTGTCGTTTTGATTTGCATCTCTCGGATAATTAGTGACTTTGAACATGTTTTCTTTTTTTTTTTCTTTTTTTTAATTTTTATTAATTTTTTATACATATCTCCCCATTGCCCCCCTCCCTCCCAGGCGTACCCCGACCCCCCAGTGTCTGTGATCATTGGTTATGTTTATAAGCATGCATACAAGTCCTTTGATTGATCACTTATTTACCTCACCTAACTTTAATCTTTCTGCTATAATTTCAGTCTGTTTGATGCTTTATGATTTTTGTCCTCCTGAGAATTATCAGTCTACTCCCTTTCTGTGCTCCTGATTCTATTATATTCACTAGTTTATTCTGTTGATCAGATTTTTAATTCACTTAATTTTTAGATTCACTTGTTGACAGATGTGTATTTGTTGTTCATAATTTTTTGTCTTTTACCTTTTTCTTCTTCCTCTTCTAAAAGGGTACCTTTCAGCATTTCATATAATACTGGTTTGGAGTTGATGAACTCCTTTAGCTTTTTCTTCTCTGTGAAGGTCTTTATCTGCCCTTCAATTCTCAATGATAGCTTTGCTGGATAGATTATTCTTGGTTGTAGGTTCTTGTTGTTCATCACGTTGAATATTTCTTGCCACTCCCGTCTGGCCTGCCTCGTTTCTGTTGAGAAATCAGCTGACAGTCGTATGGGTGCTCCCTTGTAGGTAATAAACTGTTTTTCTCTTGCTGCTTTTAATATTCTCTCTTTGTCTTTTGCTCTTGGCATTTTAATTATGATGTGTCTTGGTGTAGTCCTCTTTGGGTTCCTTTTCTTTGGGGTTCTGTGTGCTTCCTCGACTTGTAAGTCTATTTCTTTTACCAGATGTGGGAAGTTTTCAGTCATTATTTCTTTAGACAGGTTTTCAGTATCTTGCTCTCTCTCTTCTTCTGGCACCCCCACAATTCTGATGTTGGTACGCTTGAAGCTGTCCCAGAGGCTCCTTACATTATGTTCACATTTTTGGATTCTTTTCTCTTCTTGCTTTTCCAGTTGAATGTTTTCTGCTTCTTTATATTTCAAATTTTTGACTTGATCCCTGCCTTTCTCTAGTCTGCTGTTAGTACTCTGCATAATAGTTTTCATTTCAGTCAGTGTCTTTATCATCTTCTCTTGGGTCTCACTAAATTTATCCATCTTTTCTAGCATATTCTTGCAAAACCTTATAAGCGTGGTTTTGAACTCTATATCCAGTCGTTTTTTTTCCTCCATTTCTTTTGCTTGTAATCCCTTCCCTTGTCTCGGCATTTTCACTGTGCCGGGGAAACTTCTGTGCTGGATTCAGCCGAAGAAGCCTCTGCTGAGCTTGGGAGGGTGGAGTCTCAGGGCTTAAAGGACCGCCTTGCCTTCCAATCGGCCCCGCCCTCCACGGCCCCTGAGTCTCAAGTGACTGGGTAATGGCTGGAGCTGTCCTTGTTCGCGCGCGCACCCGCCCGCAGTGCCTCCAACCGCTGCCTTTCCGGCTCCCCTGCGAACCAGGACCACACGAGTCTAGGTCCCCAGGGCTTCGCCCAAAACAGGGGCCCAGTGGACTCAGAAGTGGCGCAGCTGGGAGGGTCTGTCTCCCGCCCACTCTCGAAAGCCAGCGGCACAATCAGCAATCCGTCCTCCGGGTGGTGCCGTGCGCAACCAGACCTCCAATCCTTTGCAACTCCCCTAAATTTCCGTGCACTTCTCCCTTTTCACAGTCCAAGCTCCCCCGTATGAGTTTTGGCTGGATCTGGGGTTTTGTGTCGTAAGATAAGGGGTTCAATGCCGTTGGGAGTCTCCGTTTCCCTCCCGCCAGAGAAAGCCAGCCAGGAACTCCGGCACCCGCTCTCTCAGCGCGCGTCTCCGTACCTCAGCTTTTTGCAGCTCCTCTGGGTCTCCGCGAGCCCCTCTCTTTCCCTCTAGTTGTAGAACTTCCACTCAGCCAGCTTTCGTGTGGTTCTGGATGATGTCCGTTCTGTCTTTTAGTTGTAGTTTTGAAATTGTTGTGCGAGGCAGCAGTATAGGTGTTTACCTATGCCGCCATCTTGGATTCTCCTTGAACATGTTTTCATGTGTCTCTTGGACTTCCTTCTGTTTGCTGTAGATGTTGAAGATTAAACCTTTATCAGTGATAACATTTGCAAATAAGTTCTCCCACACAGTGGGCTTTCTTATTGTTTTGTTGATGGTTTCTTTTGCTGTGCAAAAACTTTCTATTTTGATGTAGTCCCATTTGTTTATTTTCTCTTTAGCTTCCATTGCCCTTGGAGCAATATCAGTGAAGAAGTTCCTTTGGCATATGTCTGCGATTGTGCTGCCTGTGGATTCTTCTAGTATTTTTATGATTTCCTGTCTAATGTTTAAGTCCAGTATCCATTTTGAGTTTATTTTTGTATTAGGTGTAAGTTGGTGGTCTACTTTCATTTTTTTGCATGTATCTGTCCAATTTTCCCAACACCATTTATTAAAGAGGCTGCCTTGGCTCCATTGAATGTTCAAATATTAAAATTGAGCATAAAGTGGTACCTCAAGATACGAGTTTAATACGTTCCGTAACCTTGAGGGGTGGGAAACTATGAGACGCTCGAGTTGCGGTAAACTGGTGGGTCCTGAGCAGCCGGCCGATCCACGCGATTACTCGTATCTCAAATGTTGCTCGTATTTCAAAGCAAAAATCGCTCACTCAATGGCTCGTATCTCAAAAATCTCGTATGTTAGGGCACTCGTATCTCGAGGTACCACTGTAGTTGTTTGCGTGGATATCTGGATTTTCTATTCTATTCCATTGTTCTATATTTCTGTTCTTGTGCCAGTACCAGGCTGTTTTGAGAACAGTTGCTTTGTAATATAGCTTGAAATCTTGTATTGAGATCCCACCTACTTTATTCTTCTTTCTCAGGATTGTTGTGGCTATTCGCGGTCTTTTTTTGTTCCAGATGAATCTTTGAAGAGTTCTTTCTAGGTCTGTGAAATATGTCATTGGTATTTTAATGGGTAGTGCATTGAATCTATAGATTGCTTTGGGTAGTATGGACATTTTAATGATGTTGATTCTCCCAATCCATGAGCATGGTATGCTCTTGCATCTGTTAACGTCTTCCTCTATCTCTTTTTTTCATTGTCCTGAAGTTTTCTGCATATATGTCTTTTACCTCCTTAGTTAGGTTTATTCCTAGGTATCTTAATTTGTTTGGTGCAATGGTAAATGGGATTGCTTTTTGAGTCTCTCTTTCTGTAATTTCACTATTAGTGTATAGAAATGCCACAGATTTCTTGGCATTAATTTTGTATCATGCTACATTGACAAATTCATTTATTACATCAATTAGTTTTTGGATGGAGTCCTTCGGGTTTTTATGTACAGTATCATGTCATCTGCAAATAAGGACAGCTTTACTTCTTCTTTTCCAATTTTGATGCCTTTTACTTCTTCTTCTTGTCTAATTCCAATGGATAATGCTTCTAGTACTATGTCAAACAGAAGAGGTGAGAGTGGGCACCCCTCTCTTGTTCCTGTTCTTCGGGGAAATGGTTTTAGTTTTTGCCCATTGAGTATGATGTTGGCTCTGAGTTTATCACATATGGCTTTTATGATGTTGAGATATGATCATTCTATTCCCCTCTTGCTGAGGGGCTTTATCAAGAAAGGGTGTTGGCTTTTGTCAAATGCTTTTTCTGCATCAATTGATATGACTATGTGATTTTTATCTCTCAATTTGTTTCTGTGATGTATCGCATTTATTGATTTGTGGATATTGTATCATCCTTGCATTCCTGGGATGAATCCTACTTGATCTTTCTGATGTACTGATGTATCCAATTTGCTAGAATTTTTTGAGAATTTTGGCATCTATGTTCATGAGAGATATTTGCCTACAATTATCCTTCCTTTTGTTCTCCTTATCTGGTTTTGGTATTAGGGTGATGCTAACTTCATAGGAGGTATTTGGAATTGTTTCTTCTTCTTGAATATTTTTGAGTAATCTGAGGAGGATAGGTTTTAATTCTTCCTTGAATGTTTGGTAAAACTCTTCTATGTAGCCATCTGGTCCCGGGCTTTTATTGCTGGAAGCTTTTTGATGATTGCTTCAATTTCCTCCATAGTTATTGGACTATTGAGCTGTTTAGATTCTTCCTGATTGAGTTTTGGAAGGTTATATTTTTCTAGGAATATGTCCATGGCTCGCACGTTGTCCAATTTGTTGGAATAGAGTTGTTCATAGTATTTTTTTTTTAACAATCCTTTGTATTCTGGCAGGGTCTTTTGTTATTTCTCCCCTTTCATTTCTGATTTTGTTTATTTGGATCTTCTCTCTTTGCTTCTTGGTGAGCCTGGCTAAAGGTCTATCAATCTTGTTTATCCTTTCAAAGAACCAGCTCTTGGTTTTGTTGATCTTTGGAATTGGTTCTTTGGTCTCCATGTTGCTCATTTCCACTCTTATCTTTACTATTTCCTTCCTTCTGAAAAAATTGGGCTTTTCTTGTTGCTCTCTTTCTAGCTCTTTGAGTTGTAGGGTTAGGAAATTTATTACCATTGTTCCTTGTTTTTTTGCAGTAGGCTTGAACTATGAACTTCCCTCTTAAAGCTGCTTTCACTGGGTCCCATAAATTTTGTATTGTTGTGTTGTCATTGTCATTTGTTGCCATGATGTTTTTTATTTCTTCCTTGATCTCTCTGGTTACCCAGTCATTGTTTAGTAGCATGCTGTTTAGTCTCCATGTGTTTGATTTCTTTGTATTGTTTTATTGTAGTTAATTTCCAGTTTTATGCCACTGTGATCTGAGAAAATGCTTGATATGATTTCTATCTTCCTGAATTTGATGAGACATTGCGTATGACACAACATATGGTCTATCTTTGAAAATGACTCATGTGCACTAGAGAAGAATGTATATTCTGTGGCTTTGGGGTGAAATGTTCTGAAGATGTCAATTCATTCCATCTGGTCTAGTGAGTCATTTAGGATTGATGTTTCTTTTTTGATTTTTTGTTTAGAGGATTTGTACAGTGGTGACAGTGGGGTATTAAAGTCTCCTACTATGATTGTATTGCTGTCAATCTCTCCCTTAATATTCTACAGGAGTTTTTTTCTATGTATTTATAGGTGCTCCTATATTTGGTGAATATATATTTTCCAAAGTTATTTCTTCTTGTTAGATTGTTCCCTTTAGTATCATGAAGTGGCCTACGTTATCTCTTCTTATGTTCTTCACTTTGAGATCTAATTTGTCACTTATAAGTACTGCAACCCCAGTTTTTTTTTTTCATTTCCTTTTGCCTGAAATACCATCTTCCATCCCTTCACCCTCAATCTGTGTGCATCTTTTTTCCTCAGGTGGCTTTCTTGTAGACAGCAGATATATGGGTTATGTTTTCTAATCCAATTGGTTATTCTATGTCTTTTGACTGGAACATTTAATTCATTTACATTTAAAGTTATTATCGATAGGTACATATTTTTCGCCATTTTTACCTCAGAGTTCCTTCTTCGCTTCCTATTTATTTTTTTTTACAGCAGACCCTTTAAGATTTCTTGCATTGCTGGTTGGTGGTAATATATTACCTCAGTCCTTTTTTGTTTGTGAAGCTCCTCATTTTCCCTTCAATTTTGATTGAAAGCCTTGCAGGGTACAGTATTCTTGGATTCAGACCCTTCCTTAGCATGACTTTGTATATTTCATTCCATTCCCTTCTGGCCTAATGAGTTTCTGTTGAGAAATCAGTAGCTAGTCTGATAGGTGTTCCTTTGTAGTTAACTTTCTGTTTCTCTCTGGCTGCTTTTAAGATTCTTATTTTGTTGTTGCTGTTTGCCAATTTCATTATAATGTGCCTTAGTGTCAGTCTATTGGATTTAATTTCCTTGGGACTCTGTGAGCTTCTTGGATTTGTGTGGGTTTTTTCTTTCCTATATTGGAAAGTTTTCTGTCATTATTTCTTCAAACAGGTTTTCTATTCCTTGCTCAGTTTCCACTCTTTCTG
Organism: Lasiurus cinereus; assembly: GCA_011751065.1. Lineage (NCBI taxonomy): Eukaryota > Metazoa > Chordata > Mammalia > Chiroptera > Vespertilionidae > Lasiurus > Lasiurus cinereus. Next base: position 2,293,164 of record JAAGEH010000049.1, read on the forward strand.
GAACCTCAATTATGTGGATGTTCTTTTGTTTTGTGTTATCCCAAAGTTCCCTTAGACTCTCCTCTTGCTTTTTAATTTTTTTTTTCCTAGACGCTGCTTTACTTGGGTATTTTTTACTACCTTGTCTTCTAGCTCACTGATGTGGTCCTCTGCTTCTTCTATTCTACTTTTGATGCTTTCTATTGAGTTCGTTATAGCAGTGATGTCATTTTTTATTTCTTCTTAGTTATTCTTTATTTCTTCTTGTTTCTTCTTCTTTTCCTCTTGGCTCTTACTCACATTGTTTATTTTGTCTTTCATTCTTTTCAGCCACCTTATGACCATTTTTCTGAACTCTTTCTCTGGTAGGTCTATTTCTTCTTCTATTTTGTTTACTTCTAGTTCTGGTGATACCTGCTTTTCTGCCATATGCAGGCTGTTTCATGGTCTGTTCATGATCTTTCTTCTTCGGGTGTCTGATTATGTAGTTCTCTCTCCTATGTTGATTTTTAGGCACAAACTACAACACACAAGGTACAGCACACAAGGATCTTATCCAAGGTGAATCTGACCTTTTTGTGTGGCAAGTGGAGCTCCTCTGAGTCCAAGTGTCTGCGCTCATTGGAGAGCAGTGTTCTGGGTCCTCAACTGTTTGGTGGGTGCTGATGCTGTAGCTTTTCAGACTTCCATAGACATCCACTTCCTCCTGAAAGATGGCGCGGTCTGTGCATTTGTGCTGATGGCTGTGGCAGACCAAAAGCCCGTGGCAGTGTTGCTGCCTGGTCAGGGAGCCCAGTGCAGGAGTCCTCCACCTTCTCGTTGAGGATAACTCACTCTTAACTTGCCAACACACACTCCCAGTGGAACTGCTCTCTCCATCTGCCCTTTGATAAAGCTCCAGACACATCTGCCTATTCCGCTGCCATTTTTTTTGAAAGATAATTTTAATAATAGGGTAAAAGCAATAATAGATCTAAGGCAAGCAGAAAGAGATAGAAAAAAACATGATGGACCTGAGAAAACCTCTAAGATCAGTTAAGAGGATGCAGGGAATTTTAACCTAGAGTGGTTTTCCCAAGCCCTAATTCCAAACTACTATCAATCTAAAAACAGGAAGAGAAAAAAAATGTGTGTGGGTTTGTGTGTGTACACATTTGTACGCACTCTAGCGGCCCAGTGCATGAATTCGTGTGAAAGAAATTGTGGGCTATGAGACTGTTGTGGGCACAGGATCAGGTCTCGGCCCATCCTCTGCGTCCTCCCCCTGCCCCTCCTATTGTGGCCCCAGGTCCTCTGTCTGCCTGCATCCCTGCTCCTTCTGTTGCCACTCCCATGTGCTAATAGTGTCAGCCCTGCTTGCATCCGCTGCCTGAGCAGAGAGACTGGGGCTGGTGCCAGCAGTGGGTGTGAGCAGCGGTTCTGACACCAGCAGTGGTGCAAGGACCTAGTGGACCTCAGTGTGTGGGAGAATTTTCGGTAACCACCAGGGGCTTGCCCTTGGTCTGGTGACCCCCTCACCTGCTCCATCATCCTACCAGGGCCAATGACCACCATGTTATAAGCACTGCAGCCTGCTGTAGATGCCTACCATTTTCCACACACACTCCCTGGTGGTCAGTGCACGTCATAGTGGCTGGTCAGTCATTCTGCTATTCAGTCTATTTGCATATTAGGATTTTATATATAGAAATACAGTATGTACACACTGTATACAGAAATCTAAGACAGTTTATTATCACATCAGTTTTCTTTGTGTTTTGTTTTTGGTGATGGATACTTTGATAACCACATTTCCTAAAGATAGCACTTTTTTATAAGGTCAGTGTATTCAAGAAACACATATTTTGGTAATGATGGAGTTTTCTTGCATCATTGAAAACAAATGACAAATAATTTTTCATATATTAAATTTGCAGGTTTGATCTCCAGTCAGGAACATATAAGAAGCCACCAGTGAATTCATAAACAAGTAGAATAGCAGATCAGCAGATCAATCTTTCTTTCTCTCTCTCTCTATTTTTTGAAATATATATATATATATATATATATATATATATATATGTAGTAATAAAAGTAATATTAGCTCCCCAGGAAGAGAAATGTGACTTTCAGCTGTGGGGAACAAGTGTGATTAATTGGAATGAGCCTAATTTGGGCTAGAGATGGTAAGGTGATACCAACTAATTAAGCAGAACATGCAAACAAGGAATGCGTTAGAATATTAAAAAGGTAAAATTAATTACTTCCCTCTCAAAGAATATCTAATTGTATTATGGATGTTAGTAGAGGGATTGAGAGATAGCTGGTTTAAGAGATCACCTGAAGACAGAATGAGGTTAGATTAGAGAAGCAGATGGGGCTGTATGGGAGAGGAGAGTGACTGTGAGTGGCTGGAAGGAAGGGAGGAAGAGTCAGGAACTGGGAGTGGTGGGAAGGTTTCTAAGAGCAAGGGAGATAGAAGAGATGCATTTAGATAGTTGCCCTGAGAGACAAAACAGAAACATCATTTCAGGCAGCAGGATGATCCTGTATAAGGAGGACAGGTGGGCACACAGTGGCTAGGTGTGTTCACAGCACTGTATGTGGTGTGTTGGAAGGATGTGTATGTGTGCATGCATGTGTGAACATGTGGAAATTTAGTGGGTTGATAGGGCATGGCTAAGAGAAAGGCAGCAGCAAAATTTAGAGAATCTTACATAAATACCACAATCTGGGCTTTATCTAATAATGTAGTATCATTAAGATCTCTGACAAGATTTGCAGTTAGAAAGATCTCTCCTGCAGTGGACAATAAAGGGAAGTGGGAGGGACTCAAAATGCATTTTATATATGAATCACCTGTGGATTTTAAACAAAGATTACAACCCAGTGGGCCAGGTATCCTCGCGTCTGCCTGTGCAGCATTTCCTATGAAGTGCCATGGGCATGAAAGTTAGTTGCATTTAATTTGTCATTGTTATTAATGATTTGGAGCAGAGATAAACAACAGAAAAATTAAATGAGCAGAGAGTTGAAGATTGGAAAGAGTTGTATGCCTGCACAATACAATCATGGGGCCTGAAGCAAGTTGGAAATCTTCAACACATACAAGAGATGACAAAGCACTATTTGGACCAGAAAATAACAAAACACATGCAGAAACAAATAAGATACTTAGAATAATGAAAACATAACTTAAAATAATTTACTTGAATGGCTCAGAATAAATCATTCATGTGTGTCATGTGTTCAGATAAGCAGGGATCTCTTGATACTCTATTTACTACTCCTTTATTGTACTTCATCTAATAGGCATATCATATTCAAATATTCATCTTCCTTGAAAATATTTATTTAAATGGAAATATATAGATTGTTAGTATACATTCTACAAGAAATAGTATAGAAACTAAAGTAAAAATGACAGGGACTTAGCAAGAATTCAACTTCTTTGTGACTTTTTTTCTCTACTCTACCAATGTAGAAAGTGTCACCAATAGCTTTGTGCCTCTTGTGGACAGGAGAGGTCACTAAAATGTCTACTGAAATATACCACAGCTGTTCTTGCTCTGTAGAAACTATGTTTATTTAGTTCTATATTCTTGACTAAATATATTAATATTTATTGTGTATGCATTTATGGTCATGTCCCACAAATTCAAAATTTTACAGTGCTGTAGACTCATTTCAGAAATGCCTTCTATATGATCCTAACTTTCAACTCTTTGGTTTATACAATTATTTTCATGATTTCACAAACTGTGAATGGTAAAAGAGAAAACAGAAGAAGAAAAGAAAACATGTAGGGAATATGTGAAGAAAAAAAAATTCTTCAAAATAGAGATTTACCCTTACCTCAGTACACATATGGCTGATTGCTCTCTCTGTGGAAGAAGGAGCTGAATGGGGGCTAGAGTTACCAATCAATTTAAGAGAGACAATTTATTGACTCCAACTGTAATAGACTTCAAAAAGATATATGCCAAATAACAAAATACTAGAAAAAAATTCAAGAGGCTTTTGAGTTGGTCATAGATCCTCCATATTATTTTAGCTCAAGCTATAGTAATCAAGGTAAAATATTCTCGAAACAGATACAGCCAAGTATCGAATCATGGGCTCTCAGAAGGGAAAGTGAGATTAGGTCATGTATATTAATCCTCTAAATCAGCAGTTCTCAACCTATTGGGTCGTGACCCCTTTGGGGGGTCGACTGACCCTTTCACAGGGGTTGCCTAAGACATCCTGCATATCAGATATTTACATTACGATTCATTAACAGTAGCAAGATGACACTTATGAAGTAGCAATGAAAATAATTTTATGGTTGAGGGTCACTAAAACAATGAGGAACTGTGGTAAAGGGTCGCGGCAGTAAGAAGGTTAAGAACCACTGCTCTAAATAGATGCATAAATTCCAAATAAGTGGGCATGTAGCTCTTTATTTCACTGTGGGAATTCACTGTGTCACCAGGCCGTCCATTCCATTTCAGGACAACTTTAATTATCTAAAAGTCCTTTCTTCCATTAAGCTCAAATCTAGCTTCTAATAATTTCTACTTATAAGTCTTAGTCCTTTTTATCTATGGCTATAAAATAGTATCCCAACTATTCCTTCTAATTCATTCTACTAAATATTTGAAAGATGTCAACTTAAGTCTTTGCCACTGGTGGAACCCATTTTTTCCAACTTTTCTCTTGATATGTCCACAAGTGCATTCTCACCACTTGCTAAGACTCTCCCAATCTCTATTTTTTAATTTTTTTTTATTTTTAAAAATAAGTTTTATTGATTTTTTTACAGATAGGAAGGGAGTAGGATAGAGAGTTAGAAACATAGATGAGAGAGAAACATCGATCAGCTGCCTCCTGAACACCTCCTGCTGGGGATGTGCCCACAACCCAGGTACATGCCCTTAACTGGAATCAAACCTGGGCCCTTCAGTCTGCAAACTGATGCTTTACCCACTGAGCCAAATCTGTCAGGGCAAGACTCTCCCAATATTTTCATCTCCAGTTTACTCTGGTCATTTTAAAGAATTTTACCCAGTATGTGTTACTGCTCTAATATTGATGCATATAGCATAAAACAGAGCTGTACATACATTATCTATTGCTGAGCACTGTATTTATTGCACTGCCAAAGATAATAGTAGATGGTTCTAGCTTTCAAGAACCATTGTTGACTCATGATGCCTGCTTACTGATGATTGCTTTCCCACATGAGAAAACTTCTAGTCTCTTCTCCTCTCAAATTACTTTCATCTCATTCAAATATCATTGGTGCCTTAAAAATCTTTAATAAGAAATGGAATTTGAAGAGAATCCATTGGACAAATCAAGATGGTGGCCTAGCAAAACAATTTAAAAACTACAACTAAAAGACAAAATGGGAAAAGATGGTGGCTGGCAACAGAGAGATGAGGGAAAGGAAGTGAGTGAGAATATCAATGAAAAATGGGTAGATGTGTGCTGTGTGTGTGACAGTGAGTAAGGGATAGTTAAATATCACAGGAGCAGCAGAGGCTAGCAGTGCAGGCTCTCTTGAACAAGGAGAGATTACCACTGCGGCAGGCACTCCCAGGACTGCAGGACTCGGGCACAGAGCCCATGCCATCTTGAAGGGGAAAAAGGCCTTTCTTTGGGAACTCATCAATACCACCAACCAGACAGGCTTTGGAACTGCCCTGTGACCCAGCAGTTACTCCAGTCAAAACTCTGCTGCAACAGCTGTAGATCCTCAGACCCTGGGACTTCCACTTCCAAAGCAGTAAGTAAAACCTCCCTCTCCTCAGCGGCAAAACTCTGGTCCACATTAGTGCATTTCCAGGAAGCCCACATTAGTGCCTTTCTAGTGCACAGGCAGCCAGGGCGTTCCACTCCCTAAGCATGCCTGGGAGCCACTAGGAGTCCCCACGGGTGTGATTTTGTAAAGATTAGGGTGCACGGCCTGCAGTAGAATTTCTAAATTCCCTCCTCCTGAATAACTGCCCATAGCTCAACCACACTGAAGGACCCCTAAGGGCATATCATCAGGGGGCAATGCCAAAAAAAGAGGATCCTCCACAAAGGAACAGGATACTTGAGCTCATCTATCCACAGTGCACTCTGGAAGCAGCTATATGTCTCTGCTGGATGGGATTCGGCACAAACAAGGATGCCCGGCCCAGCAGTAGAATTTTTGAATACCTACTTCCAAAATAACTACCCACATCTACCCCATGGCTCAACCTCAGTGCAGGACCCCACAGAGTGCCTTAGAGCGCTGTGCCTGGCAAATGTACCTCCACATATGTGAAGTTCCAACAGGCAGGCATCCTGAGCCCATCTACCTTCAGGGAGCTCTTGTGAGCCACTGTGAGCTCTTCTAGGGTGCGACCTCAAACAAACAGGGGCACACTCCCTGGCAGCAGTAGAAATTTTGAGTATACTTATCCTGGATATCTACCCACAGACATCTCAATTACAAGGCTACACTGCCAGGGCCCTTCAGAGTGCTTCAGTGTGCCTTACTGGCAAACTTACCACAGGTGCTCCTGTGAGCCACCACTGGGAGTAAGTGCATATCCACCACAGGTGAAGCAGCAAAAGCTGAGTACGCCAACCCCACAAATACAGAACTCTGGGCACCACAGTCACGCCTCTCCAGAGTGCAGGCCCCCTGAACCACGTCACCCTGACAGATGGTTCCTTGGTGCCACTATGAGTCCCACTGGGCATGCATGATCTCAATTAAGTGTGCAAAACAGAAAAAATATGGACACACCCCTCCACAGCTGCCAACTTCTAGACACCACAGTTGTGCTATGCAAGATCTCAGATCTACATCAAGAGAAACCAAATAGCTCAAGTAGAAACTACAATAGATTAATAAGCACAGGAGAACTGAGAGAATACACCAGTAGCACCATTCCAAAAAACAAACCAACAAACAAACAAAACAAACAAACAAAAAACTTGTGTAGAAAAGCAATTGGATATACAATTAAAACATTATAGGAAAACATGGGAAGACAAAAAAAAAAACAAAAAACAATCCCCAAATGAAAGAAAAAGAAGAATCACCAGAAAGGGAGTTAAATGACATTGAGGCCAGCAGCTTATCAGAGAAAGAATTCAGAGTGATGGTTTTAAGGATATTTAAATGGATGGCTGACAAATATACACAACTCAATGACAAATACACACAATTCAATGAGAACTATAAGGAGATGAATGAGAATGTCACCAACAAAAAAAGAAACCAAGAGGAGATGAAGAACGATATAGCTGCAATAAGGAACACAATGGAAGGCCAAAATGGTAGACTAGAAGAGGCTGAGGACCACATCAGCCAATTAGAAGACAAAGTAGGAAAAAATAAACAAACACAGCAGCAACTAGCAAAAAGACTTAAAAAACAAGAAGAGAGCCTAAAGGAGTTTGGGCCAACACAAAATGAAACAACATTCGCTTAATAGGGATACCAGAAGGAGAGGAAGAAAAGCAAGGTGTAGAAAACCTATTTGAAGAAATAATGACAGAAAACTTCCCTGATATTGGCAAAAAAAAAAAAAAAAAAGTGCAAGTCCAAAAAGTACACAGAGTGCCAAACAGGTTGAATCCCCAAAGACCAAGACCAAGACACATCATAATTCAATTGACAAACAATGACGACAAAGTAAGAATCTTAAAGGCTGCCAGAGAGAAACAGAAAGTTACCTACGAGGGATCTCCTATTAGAATATCAACTGATTTCTCAACAGAAACACCTCAGGCCAGAAAGGAATAGAATGAAAGATATAAAGTGATGCAAAGTAAGAGTCTGAATCCAAGAATACTATACCCAGCAAATTAGAAGGTGGAATCAGGAGTTTCACAGATAAAAAGGGGCTAAGAGAGTTTATCACTACCAAGCCAACAATGCAAAACATGCTAAAGGGACTGTTGTAAAAAGAAGAGAAAGGCAAGACATAACACAAACTCTAAGGAAAAGTATGACAACAAACATGAACTTGTCAATAATAACATTAAAATAAATGGGTTAAATGCAACAATCAAAAGACATAGGATAGCTGAATGGATAAGAAAACATGACCGATATATTTGCTGTCATGAGATCTACTTCAGAGCAAAGGATTCACACAGACTGAGAGTGATGGGATGGAAAAACAGTTTTTCAGGAAAATAGAAATGAGAAAAAAGTGAATATGTTGATACTTGTATCTGACAAAAGAGACCTCAAAGTAAAGGCCTTAACAAAAGATAAGGAAAGCCACTATATAATAGTAAAAGGAGCAATTCATCAAGAAGATATAACTCTGGGAAACATATATGCATCCGACACAGGAGCACCCAAATACATAACTCCTGGAAGATATCAAGGGAGAGATCGACAACAACAAAATCATAGTAGCATACTTTAATTCACCACGGACATTATTGGAAAAATCCTCTAGACAAAAAAATAAGAAAAGAAACAACAATTTTATTTTATTTTATTTTTAATTTCTATTAATTTTTTATACATATCTCCCCATTGCCCCCCCTCCCTTCCAGGCATACCCCAATGTCGGAAACCAAATATTGTTCTCACTAAATGGATGTAAACAGGAAGCCAGAAGGCGGGTCAACCTTAATTGCTCTGAAAGGTCAGAGCTAATTACTCACTGTTTAGTTGAAACATTATTGGTTGAAGCAACCTCTATGTTTGTTTCTTGTTAATTTCTGTTTTTGTTATTTCCTGCCTAAAGGCTAGGGGTGTGTCCCAAAGCCTTAATAAAAGGGAGAAAAAGGCCAGAGCAAGGGGCAGTCCTTTCCACTAGAGGAAGGCTCCCGCCTGGCCCCCCAATATCGCCAAATTTATGCTTTCAGTCTCTCATTTCGTTTGCGTGCGGCCTCCTTCAGAACCCGAACCCTGACCCGGGAACCCTGAACCACGCGGGACGTGGAAAGAGGTTCCCACATCTGGCGCCCATCAGGGACTGCGGAAAAAGGTGCTCACATCTGGCGCCTGACCGCAGGACGTCTGGAGGAGAAGGTATTATTCGCCTAAGAGCGAAGGAAGGAAAATTCACCAAGGAAAATGGTGAGGGAAGATTCACCTAGGAAAAGGTGAGGGGAATTCAACGTACGCAAAGCCCACGGATTAACTGCAGAGTCGCGATCTGTAAGTAGGGTGGGAACGTCTTTTGCAGCCAGGCTAATGGGGAAGAATTAGGTTATAAATATAAAGTAAACTGTATTATAGACTTTTGGTTTGCAAGCTTAAATAATGTGGTTTCTTGTTCAAATTAAAATCTTAGTTTGCATTTGGAATCTGAAATCTGTAATAAGTGAAACTCCACTGCTGAAACTGCCTCTGGTGTGGAGAAATTCAAAGGTCGCAGGAGAGGGCAAGGCTCTCTGCTCTTCTGCAATGTGATTACTTAAGGTTTCACTTAAAAATTATAAGAGAAATCGCAGGGAAATGCTAATCTTGGCCAAATTAGGTGCTAGTTATTACTTCGGAAAGCGAAAAAGAAAGAAAAAATTTAAGATCTGTCTTTATCTTTTAAGCATGAAAAGAAATTAGGCCAGATCTGTTACTGATGCTTTCCCCTGAAGTAAGCAGGATGTGGAGGAAGAGAGACACTGTGGCAATCCAGTAATGAAAGTCCACTCTCCCAGTATACTAATCTAAAGTCTCCTTTCTCACCATGAAAAAGTTTTAAACATTTAGAGATGTGTCTGGAATTTCTGTACTCGTGAGGAGAGAAGCCCGGCTTAAAAAAAAAAAAAATGCGCGCAATTGTCTACCTTTTTGGACATATTAGACAGGGTTTTAACCTGGAATCTCTCCGCAAAAGCTGCAGAAAAAGAAAAACCAGAACTGGTCTTTATTTTTTAAGAAAAATGGCGTAAAGGAACCAAAAGGAGAAGATTTTGTGTTATTAATCAAGGTTTTCAGCTAAATGCAAATTAAATTGGGAGAAAATAAAATTTCTCTAATAATTAGGAATTCAAAATACATTGTTGATTGGTCTAATAAAAAAAGATTAATTCTGTGATTCCCAACTGACAGTTTAAAAATATAATTGATATCTTAAGATAATTATAAAAATATTATAATCTTTAAATCATATATGAATATATATATTTGATGGTTTTTTTTCCATGTTAAAATTTCAAGGCTTTAACAGAGATGATTCTTGTAAAGCTCCACGGGCCCAGAGTAATACAAGAAATTTGTTCTCTCTTTTTAAAGGACATCTTAAATTTAACCGATCTAATATACTTGAAATTTCATGGAAAGCGTTATCAAATAAGAATTAATAACTATATTTTAAATGTTGTGAAGGTTTTGGCCTCTAAGAAGGAAACAAGGTAGCACTCTAGGAAGAGGCATAAACACTCAGCCTCTGAGAGATCCAGTCTCTCGGTGTCCTAGATGTCAGAGAGGTAACCATTGGGCAAGACAGTGTAAATCAAAATTTCATAGAAATGGGCAGCCTCTAAATCAAGATACAGGGTATGGTCAACCGCCGGGAAACGGCCAGAGGGGTGCCCCCCAGCCCCGTTATTAATAGCGGAAACCTGCCCTGCAAGGCCCACAGTGGATTCCTTCATCTGAGCAACTCCAAGAAGCGCAGGCCTGGATCTTAACAGCACTATAGTAGTAACTTTGACTCCTGATAATGCTCTGCAAGCTATTCCTACAGGAATTTGGGGTCCTGTGTCACCAGGAGCATGGTAAAGAGGACGGTACAGACACCTAAGAACGCATTTCTTGCAATACAGTTACCAGCTGTACGGTAATATTTCCTGGGGCACATGGGGAAGTATTTTTGATTTATATTCCTGACCCTTCATGGGTAAGAACCGTTAGGTGTACTGATTCCCCTGTTTCTTGTAGTCTCTAAGAGGGGCAACATTTGTGGCTTGTGAATCAGACATAAACAATTACTAAATTTCTTTTGCTTTAAAATTGAGATACCTACTTTAATTAATAAATTAGCTTTTTAAATAAAAATCAAAAGTTTTCAGCTAAATAAAGAGCCAATATTTTTGTAAGCAATTTGATTAAATATTCTAATAAAGTAACTAAGACCTTCTCTATACAAAAAAGAAATTGATAGCCAGTTTAAAATTGAATTGCCATGGCCTAGAACAAAAGAATTTCCTTACATAATATTATTCTACAATGTCATTATAATTTTTTTTGACAAATATCCCAAACAAACTTACAATCTAATTCTCTGAATATTTGGTAGCAATTTAAAAAATAAATAAATAAATAAATAAATAAATAAATAAATAACATAAAAGGAATTAAGACAGTGAGAAGGCACTTGAGTAGTCTATATTGGCTTTTCTTGCTCTTTTTGCCAAGAAGGACCCTCCCACAGCTGTCGCCTGAGCTTTCTGTTCATGCTGAGGTTGAAGCCTAGTGTTGGCTGGTACCATGACTCTGTCTCTCATCCAATGGTGTGAGCTGGGCCCTTCCCGGAGAATAAACCTGGGTTCCCCAAGATATGTGATCAGTGCTGGGACCCTGCCAGCAGGCGAGGGGATCCCAAGGCAGGTACTGGGCGTGGAGGCCACAAGGGCATCGGCTACCAAGGAGATGGAACTGAACCTCACATCAACCTGCTTGGCCCCGGAGGATGGCTGGTTAGCCAGAGACGGGCAACTGGAACTTATACGTTACACCGACCACCGCCTAAGCCAGGAACTGGGCCTTATGCCGCCCTGCTTTCCAATGACGGGTAAGGTGGTTTGGTACCGTATGGTAGTTCCTGACCTAAGACAGGCACAGTCGCAGAGGGGCCATCAGGAAAAAACTTGGGGATCAACAGAGGTTGATCCTCACCCCCCAACATTGCAGAGGCTTAAACCTTCGTCCCTTCTGAGGGAGGTCTCCTGCCCCATGGCTGCTTCACTTCCCACGCCCAGCTCCCATCGGGATCCAGGTGACAAGACAGAGACTTGGCCCAGCTCCGTTCGGGACACAAATGACAGACAAAGATTTGGTGCAGCTCAGATCGGGACCCAGCAACAGACAGACTTGGCTGACAGCTGCCCTATATTCTAAATCCAACTTAACACCAGGGATGCTCAGAGCCTACTCAAGAATGCAAATAAATCTTTTCCACTAATATTTACAGGATAAAACTAAGATTATTGTTAGAATATTAAATTTAATAATAAAATAGTAGTTAAATTTTCAAATTAATTGGTTAATTGAAATAGGTGAATATTCAAGAAAATTTAATTGTACTGGAAAACAGTTGTTCCTAAAGTATTAACTTAAATTTCTATTGGTAGTTCATTGCATGGTAAAATTACTCAACATGCAATAAACATAAAGCATCATAATTACATAAAAAAGGGGGGATAGTACAGTAATATTACGTAAGGAAAAAGTATCCTGTAAGCAAATTACATCTAAAAAATTTTTTTACTTAACAGCAAGACACCCATGAAAAACATACATAGTATTAAAATAAGCCAAAGGAAAATCATTTGGGCAAAAATAAAAAGGATCCAAAGTCAAATTTATAGAAAAAACTCCTTTACCTAATTTTGGTCGAGAATGTTTATATATTTTCAGAAAAACAGCTCCAAGACCATGTGAATTCCTACAACAGAGAATGCTCCAGCTATGAAGACGAGAGGAGAAGCAGTCCAGAGATGGAAGATGCTGACGACACCTTTCCATCCTAACAGTCAGCAGCTGTGCATCGATGCAGATTCCCCAGGACCAAACCAGAGAGAGTCGGACCTGCATTGCCACCATTTGTCCACCGTCCAGAATTGAAATATCATTGCTAATACGTACATTCAAAAAACTGTTGGACATTGAAACTGGGACTCAAAGGACTGTTGGTCCAGAAAGATACTATAGACTTATTCATTCACCTCTTAGCATAGCCATTGTTGCTTGTCTTATTTTTTGTTATTAATATTTATCTCTAGTCTGTAGGTTTAAGATTTTTTAGAGGGAAAGAAAACGGGGGAGATGTCGGAAACCAAATATTGTTCTCACTAAATGGATGTAAACAGGAAGCCAGAAGGTGGGTCAACCTTAATTGCTCTGAAAGGTCAGAGCTAATTACTCACTGTTTAGTTGAAACATTATTGGTTGAAGCAACCTCTATGTTTGTTTCTTGTTAATTTCTGTTTTTGTTATTTCCTGCCTAAAGGCTAGGGGTGTGTCCCAAAGCCTTAATAAAAGGGAGAAAAAGGCCAGAGCAAGGGGCAGTCCTTTCCACTAGAGGAAGGCTCCCGCCTGGCCCCCCAATATCGCCAAATTTATGCTTTCAGTCTCTCATTTCGTTTGCGTGCGGCCTCCTTCAGAACCCGAACCCTGACCCGGGAACCCTGAACCACGCGGCACGTGGAAAGAGGTTCCCACACCCCAACCCCCCAGTGTCTATGTTCATTGGTTATGCTTATATGCATGCATAAAAGTCCTTTGATTGATCTCTTATCTACCTCACCTAACTTTAATCTTCCTGCTGTAATTTCACAGTCTGTTTGAAGCTTTACTGTCTCTGTATCTATCCTTTTGTTCATCAGTTTATAATGTTCTTTATTATCCACAAATGAGTGAGATCATGTGATGCTTCTCCTTCATTGACTGGCTTAAGCAAAAGGCTAAGCATAAGGCTCTCCAGTTCCAACCAGGTTGCTGCAAATGGTAAGAATTCCTTCTTTTTAATGGCAGCATAGAATTCCATTGTGTAGATGTACCACAGTTTTCTGATCCACTCATCTGCTGACGGGCACCTAGGCTGTTTC
>JAAGEH010000049.1:2343068-2387280 GCA_011751065.1 Lasiurus cinereus
GCCAGCTTTCCTGTGGTTCTGGATGATGTCCGTTCTGTCTTTTAGTTGTAGTTTTGAAATTGTTGTGCGAGGCAGCAGTGTAGGTGTTTACCTATGCCGCCATCTTCTACCTTCTCTCCGCATTGTCGTTTTGATTTACATCTCTCGGATGATTAGTGACTTTGAACATGTTTTCATGTGTCTCTTGGCCTTCCTTCTGTCGACTTTCAGAAAGGTTCTATTTAGGTCCATTTTTTATTGGATCGTTTATCTTCCTTTTATTAAGTTGTATAAGTTGACTGTAGATTTTGGAGATTAAACCTTTATCAGTGATAACATTTGGAAATATGTTCTCCCATATAGTGATCTTTCTTGTTGTTTTGTTGATGGTTTCTTTTGCTGTGCAAAAGCTTTTTATTTTGATGTAGTCCCATTTGTTTATTTTTTCTTTAGCTTCCATTGCCTTTGGAGCAGTTATCAGTGAAAAAGTTCTTTCGGCATATATCTGAGATTGTGCTGCCTGTGGATTCCTCTAGTATTTTTATGGTTTCCCTTCTAATGTTTAAGTCCTGTATCCATTTTGAGTTTATTTTTGTATTTGGTGTAAGTTGGTGGTCCAGTTTCATTCTTTTGCATGTATCTGTCCACTTTTCCCAACACCATTTATTGAAGAGGCTATCTTGGCTCCATTGAATGTTCATGCCTCCTTTGTCAAATATTAGTTGAGCATAGTGGTTTCATTGGATATCTGGGTTCTCTATTCTATTCCATTGGTCTATACGTCTGTTCTTGTGCCAGTACCAGGCTGTTTTGAGAACAGTTGCATTGTAGTGTAGCTTGAAATCTGGTATTGCGATCCCACCAACTTTATTCTTCTTTCTCAGAATTGCTGTAGCTATTTGTGGTCTTTTTTTGTTCCAGATGAATCTATGAAGAATTCTTTCTACATCTGTGAAATATGTCATTGGTATTTTAATGGGTAGTACTTTGAATCTGTAGATTGCTTTGGGTAGTATGGACATTTTAATGACGTTGATTCTCCAAATCCATGAGCATGGTGTGCTCTTCCATCTGTGAACATCTTCCTCTATCTCTTTTTTAAGTGTCTTGTAGTTTTCTTCATATTGGTCTTTTACCTCTTTAGTTAGGTTTATTCTTAGGTATCTTAATTTTTTTGGTGCAATGGTAAATGGGATTGCTTTTTGAGTCTCTCTTTCTGTAATTTCACTATTATTGTACAGAAATGCCACAGATTTCTTGACACTAACTTTGTATCCTGCTACAATGACAAATTCATTTATTAAGTCTATTAATTTTGTGATGGAGTCCTTCTGGTTTTTATGTACAATATCATGTCATCTGCAAATAAGGACAGGTTTACTTCTTTTCCAATTTGGATGCCTTTTATTTCTTCTTCTTGCCTAATTGCAATGGCTAATACCTCCAGTACTATGTTGAACAGGAGAGGTGAGAGTGGGCATCCCTCTCTTGTTCCTGTTCTTAGGGGAAATGGTTTTAGTTTTTGCCCATTGAGTATGATGTTAGCTGTGGGTTTATCATATATGGCTTTTATGATGTTGAGGTATGCTTCTTCTATTCCCACTTTGCTGAGAGTTTTTTATCAAGAAAGGGTGTTGGATTTTGTCTAATGCTTTTTTCTGCATCAATTGATATGACTATGTGATTTTTATCTCTCAATTTGTTTATGTGATGTATCACATATATTGATTTGCGGATATTGTACCATCCCTGCATTCCTGGGATGAATCCTGCTTGGTCATGGTGTATGATCTTTCTGATGTACTGCTGGATCCGGTTTGCTAGATTTTTTTTGAAGATTTTGGCATCTATGTTCATGAGAGTTATTGGCCTATAATTTTCTTTCATTGTGTTGTCTTTATCTGCTTTTGGTATTAGGGTGTTGCTGGCTTCATAGAAGGTGTTTGGAAGTGTTCCTTCTTCTTGAATGTTTTTGAATAGTCTGAGGAGGATAGGTTTTAATTCTTCCTTTAATGTTTGGGAAAATGCACCTGTGTAGCCATCTGGTCCCAGGCTTTTATTTGCTGGAAGCTTTTTGCTGACTGCTTCAATTTCTTCCATAGTTATTGGACTATTAAGATGTTTGGCTTGCTTCTCATTGAGTTTGGAAGGTTATATTTTTCTAGGAAAATGTCTATTTCTTGCAGGTTGTCCAATTTGTTGGAATAGAGTTGTTTATAGTATTTTCTAACAATCCTTTGTATTTCCACAGAGTCTATTGTTATTTCTCCTCTTTCATTTTTGATTTTGTTTATTTGGTTCTTCTCTCTTTGCTTCTTGGTGAACCTGGCTAGAGGTCCATCAATCTTGTTTATCCTTTCAAAGAACCAGCTCTTTGTTTTGTTGATCTTTTGAATTGAAGAAACAACAATTTTAAATAACTCACTAGATCAGAAGGAGATAATAGACATCTTCAGAGCATTTTACACCAAAGCTACAGAATGTATGTTCTTCTCAAGTGCACATGGGGCATTTTCAAAAATAGATCATAAATTGGGTCACAAGCAAAGTCTCTCCAAATTAAAAAGATCGAAATCATATCAAACATTTTCTCAGACCACAATGGCATAATATTAGAAATAAACTACAATAAAAACATTCCAAAAAATTCAAACACTTGGAAGTTGAATAGCATGTTATTAAATAATGATTGGGTTATCAATGAGATCAAAGAAGAAATTAAAAATATCCTGGAGACTAATGACAATAAAAACACAATAATGCAAATGGTATGGAACACAATGAAAGTAGTGCTCAGAGAAAAATTTATCCCTCTACATCCCTAACTCAAAAAAACAAGAAATATGTAATGAAACACTCCACTATAAAAGCAAAAAGTAAAAAAAGAATTAAAAAATCGGAAGATAATGTAAGGAGCCTCTGGGAAAACTTCAAGTGTACCAACATCAGAATTATGGGGATGCCAGAAGAAGAGACAGAGGAAGATACTGAAAACCTATTTGAAGAAATAATGACCGAAAACTTCCCCCACTTGGTGAAAAAAATAGACTTACAAGTCCAGGAAGTACACAGAATCCCAGACAAAAGGAATCAAATAGGACCACACCATGACACATCATAGTAAAATACCAAGAGCAAATACAAAGAGAGAATATTAAAAGATGCAAGAGAAAAACAATTAATTACCTACAGGGGAGCACCCTTATGACTATCAGCTGATTTATCAAGAGAAAGTATGCAGGCCAGATGGGAGTTGCAAAAAATATTCAAAGTGATGAATAGCAAGAACCTACGACCAAGATTACTCTACCCAGCACAGCTATCATTCATAATTAATGGGCAGATAAAGCGCTTCAAGGATAAGAAAAAACTAAAGGAGTCTATCAACACCAAACCAATATTATATATAATGCTGAAAGGTATTCTTTAAGAAGAGGAAGAAGAAAATTGTAAAGATAAAAATTATGAACAACAAATACATATCTATCAACAAGTGAATCTAAAAATCAAGTTAATTGAAAATCTGATGAACAGAATAAACTGGTGAATATAATAAAATTAGGGATATAGAAAGGGAGTGGACTGATAATTTTCAGGGGAAAGAGGTGAGGGGGAGTGCAGGGACAGACTGGACAAAATCATACACTATGGATGAGGACAATGCGGGGGATGTAAGGGCAGAGGGTGGGGTGGGTACCAGGTGGACGAGAGATATGGGGGAAAAAAGAGAAGCAATTGTAATAATATGAACAATACAAATTTATTAAAATAAAAAAATACACAATCTAGAGGAAATGGACATGTTCCTAGAGAAACGCAATCTTTCAAAAGTCACTCAGGAAGATTCTAAAAATCTCAATATGCTGATAACTATGGAAGAAATTGAAGCAGCCATCAAAAAGCTTGCAGCAAACAAAAGCCCAGGGCCAGACGGCTTCATAGGGAAATTTTACCAAACTTTCATGGAAGAATTAAAACCTATCATCCTCAGCCTATTCCAAATAATTCAAGAGGAAGGAACACTTCTCAGCTCCTTCTATGAAGTCAGAATCACCCTAATATCAAAACCAGATAAAGATAACACAAGAGAATTATAGGCCAATATCCCTGATCAACAAAGATGCCAAAATCCTCAAAAAAAATTCTAGCAAATCAAATCCAGCAATGCATCAGAAAGATCATACAGCATTATCAAGTAGAATTTATCCCAGGGATGTAAGGATGGTATAATATTCGCAAATCAATAAACGTGATACATCACGTAAACAAATTGAGAGATAAAAATCACATAGTCATATCAATTGACTCAGAAAAAGCATTTGACAAAATCCTACAGCCTTTCTTGATAAAAATTCTCAGCAAGGTGGGAATAGAAGGATCAACCCTGAACATAATAAAAGCCATATATGACAAACCCACAGCCAACATCATACTCAATGGGCAAAACTAAAACTATTTTCCCTAAAAAAATAACAAGAAAGAGATGCCTATTCTCACCATTCCTATTCAACATAATGCTGAAAGTACTAGCCATTGGGATCAGACATGGAAAAGAAATAAAAGTCATCCAAATTGGAAAAGAAGAAGAAAAGTGTCCTTATTTGCAGATGACATGATACTTTACATAGAAAACACTAAAGACTCCATCAAAAAATTATTAGACTTGATAAATTAATTCAGCAATGTAGCAGAATACAAAATTAACACCAAGAAATTTATGGCATTTCTATATACCGATAATGAACTTATAGAAAGAGAGACTAAAAAAGCAATCCCATTTACCATTGCACCAAAAAAAAAAAAGAGATACCTAGGAATAAACTTAACTAAGGAGGTAAAAAAACCTATAGGCAGAAAACTACACAACACTAATAAAGAGATAGAGGAAGACATAAACAGATGGAAGAACATACCATGTTCATGGATTGGGAGAATCAACATTATCAAAATGTCCATACTATCCAAAAAAATCTATAAATTGAATGCAATCCCCATTAAAATACCTAGAACAAACTTTCAAAAAATTCATCTGGAATAAAAAAAAAAGATCCTGAATAGCTGCAGCAATTCTGAGAAAGAAGAACAAAGTAGGTGAGATGTTCATACAAGATTTTCAGCTCTATTAGAAAGCCACTGTTCTCAAAACAGCCTGGTACTGGCACAAGAACAGACATGTAGACCAATGGAGTAGAATAGAGAACCCAGAAATCGACCCAAACCACTATGCCCAATTAATATTTGACAAAGAAGCATGAACATATAATGGAGTCAAGACAGTATCTTCAACAAATGGTGTTGGGAAAACTGGACAGATGCATGCAAAAAAATGAAACTAGACCACCAAATTACACAATACACAAAAATAAACTCAAAATGGATAAAAGACTTAAACATAAGACAGGAAACCATAAAAATACCAGAGGAATCCACAGGCAGCAAAATCTCCGACATATGCTGAAGGAACTTCTTCACTGGTGCTGCTTCTATGGCAATGGATACTAGAAAAAAAATACACAAATGGGACTACATCAAAATAAAAAAGCTTTTGCCAAGCAAAGGAAATTATCAACAAAACAATAAGAAAGCCTACTGCATGGGAGAATATATTTGCCAATGTTATCAACAATAAGGGTTTAATCTCCAGCACTTACAAAGAACTCATACTACTTCACAAAAAGAAGATAAACAACCCAATTAAAAAAATGGGCAACTGATCTAAATTGTACTTCTCAAAAGAAGACAGAAGGAAGGCCAAGAGACATTTGAAAACCTGCTCCAAGTCACTGATTATGAGAGAGATGCAAATCAAAACAACCATGTGGTACCATCTCACACCTGTCAGAATGGCTATAATCAACAAATCAATAAGTGACAAGTGTTGGCAAGGATTCAGAGAAAAAGATTTATTTTGCACTGCTGGTGGGAATGCAGACTGATGCAGCCACTGTGAAGAACAGTATGGGGTTTCCTCAAAAAACTAAAAATGGAACTCACATTTGACCCAGTGATCTCTCTTCTAGGAATATACCCAAGAAATTAGAAACACCAATCAGAAAGGACATATGTACACCTATGTTCATTGCAGCACCATTCACCATAGCTAAGATTTGGAAACAGCCTACGTGCTCATCAGCAAATGAATGGATTAAAAAACTGTGGTACATCTGCACAATGGAATACTATGCTGCTCTAAAAAATAAGGAGCTCCTACCATTTGCATCAACATGAATGGAGCTTGAAAGCATTATGCTTAGTGAAATAAGCCAGACAGAGCAAGATAAATATCACATGGTCTCACTCATTTGTGGAATATAATGAAAGATATAGACTGATGAACAAAAACAGATCCAGGAGCTGAGAAATGTCGATCACAACATCAAACCTCAGGGAAGGTGGAGGTCGGTGGGCGTAAGAGAGAGAGATCAACAGAGGGACTTGCGTACATGCACATGAGCCTAATCAATGGACACAGACAACAGTGGGGTTGGGCATGAGTAGAGGGCGGGGTGTAATGGAAGAATAAGCACACATATAAAAACGGAAAAAAATATATAAGAAAAAAATAAAATATTAAATCTAATCCATACTAGAGGTCACCATAACCTTAAGAGAAATTGTTTTATGCGACAAAGATTTTTAAATGAAATTCTCTGTGGCCTGAAATTATTTTGGAAGGAAATAAAGAGAACTTTCCTTCAAATGTCATAAGGATTGTAATTGAAAGTCAATATATTTGGCCTCTTGAGCTAAAGTAAATAATTTGTGTTTTTGCCTCCCTGACAAAGTTTATACAAATTTAAAAAAAGAAATTGACAGCCAGTTTGAAATTGAATTGCCATGTCCTAGAGCAAAGAATATCCTTGTGTGATACTATTCTACAATGTCAGTATAATTCTTGATATTTCACAACAGCATATTATCCTAAACAAAATTACAAACTAATTCTTAGAATATTTGGCAACAATTTCAAAAAGGACATGAAAGTATTTAACCCCTTTCAGAAGGAATTGAGGTCCTGGGAAGGCACTTGAGCATTCTATACTGGCCCCTCTTTCATTTTTGAGAACAGGAATCCTCTTCTCACAATCCAATGTCCTTCAGCTGTTGCCTGAGCTTTCTATTCATGCTCAGGTTGAAGCCTTGCGGTGGCTGGTATAATGGATCTGTCTCTCGCCCAATGGTGTGAGCTGGGCCCTCCCTGGAGAAGGAACCTGAGTTCCCCAAGATATGTGACCAGTTCCGGGCCCTGCCAGCAGGCGAGGGGATTCCAAGGGAGGTGTTGGGCATGGAGGCCAATGGAGGGATGGACTACCAAGGAGACAGAATTGAACCTCACAACACCCTGATTGGACCCAGAGGATTACTGGTTAGCCAGAGATGGGTAAGATTCCTCAGGGAAGGATCAACCTAAGATTGGTACAGTCGCAGAGGTACCATCAGGAGAGAACTTGGGGGTTAACAGAGGTGGGTCATAGATCCTCACCCCCTCAAACTTGCAGGGTCCTGAACCCTCACTCTTTCAGAGGGAGGTCTTCTGCCCCCATGACTGCTTCGCTTCCCAAGCCCATCACAGATCGGGACCCAGGTAACAGACCAAGACTGGCACAGTCTTTACTTCAAAGGTTTAAAATAAGAATTAAATAAAATTATATAGTAAATCATTGAGCACATTTATGTACAGTAATTTCCTTTTCCTCTCTAGTAACTGAGATATTATTCATGAACATTTTTAAGTCTACAGATGATTCATTAATAACTCTGGTTACTCTTCAACTCAAGCCCTAGTTAAGGAATAAATGGATATCTATGAACTGTTATTTGAAGGGGAAAAAAAGTAGTTTTGCCTGCAAGCATACCCTCTTGCTCACTGTCTTTGTGTCTTGATACTTTCTGAGTAATTTCTCAAGTATTTTCTCTGTGAGAGCTGAATGACCAGGAAGTGTAGAAAAAATTGAAAGATGGTAGACAATGCTAAGGTGAGAGTATGAATCACCCAGGGAAGGTCAGCTCAGAAAGAATGCTTTTGCATGCTTTCTGAAATGGGAGAGCTACAGAGTAAGTGAGATGGTAGTAAAGAATAAGGGAATAATTTCATTTCCTTAAGGAAGTCCCCAGAAATACCTGGAATATTTATCTACTAGTGTGGACTAAACCCATACCTAATTGACTGGAAAGGTTTCTCCCATGCTCAAAATAAAAAAAGAGATAACTGATTAAAAGAAGAATAAGGACATTTTTTTAGAAAGATTTATTATTATTATTATTTTAATATTTATTGTTTAAAGTATTACATAGGTCCTCTTTTTCCCCTCATTAATCTTTTCTAGCCCACTGCCATCCTCCCCTCCACAGGCCCTCACCATCCCACTGTCTGTGTCCACAGTTTATGCATATATGCATACAAATTTGTTGCTTGATCTCTTCCCACTACCCTCCCCAGCCTTCCCTCTGAGGTTCAATAGTCTGTTCATGCTTCTATGACTGTGGGTCTATTTTTGATCATTAGTTTATTTGGTTCAGTAGATTCCATATATGAGTGAGATCATGTGATACTTATCTTTCTCTGGCTGACTTATTTTACACAGTATAATATTCTCCAGGTCCATCCATGCTGTTGCAAATGGTGAAAGTTCTTTCTTTTTTATTGTTTCTTAGTATTCCATTGTGTAATGGACCATAGCTTTTTCATCTACTCATCTGCTGATGGGCACTTAGGCTGTTTCTAAGCCTTAGCTACTATAAATTATGCTGCTATGAACATAGGGCTACATAATTCTTTCTGATGAGTGTTTCAGATTTCTTAGGAAATATTCCTAGAAGTGGAATCACTGAGTCCAATGGGAGTTCCATTTTTTTTTGTCTCTTACTCATTTTTTAATTGGATTTTTTCTTCCTTTTTTTAAAGTTGCATGACTTCCCTATATATTTTTGAGATTATTCTTTACCAGAGGTATCATTGGCCAATATGTTCTCCCAGGTAGTGGCTCTCTTGTTATTTTCATGATAGTTTCTTGTGTTATGAAAGCTTTTCTTTTCCTTATGTAATTCCCATTTATTAATTTTCTCCTTAGTTTCCCTTTTCCTGGGAAATGTTATCAGTAAACATATTACTAGGAGAGATGTCTGAGATTTTGGTGCCTATGGTTTCTTCTATAACTTTTATGGTTTCACATCTTACATTTAAGTCTTTTATCCATTTTGAGTTTATTCTTGTGTATGGTGTAAGTTGGTGGTCTAGTCTCATTTTTTTTTTTTTGCATATACCTATCTAATTTTCCCAAGACCATTTATTGAAGAGACTGTCTCTGTTCCAATGTATGCTCATGCCTCTTTTGTCAAATATTAATTGAGCAGAGTGGTTTGGGTCAATTTTTGGATTTTCTGTTCTGTTCCATTGGTATAAATGCTTGTTCTTGTGCCAGTGTCAGGCTGTTTTCTGTAAAGTGGCTTTGTAGTAAGTGTAACTTGATATCTGGTATTGTGATTCCTCCGACTTTTTCTTCTAGAAAGATTTTTTTTTTAATTACCAGAAGAAAAAGAAGAGTCAGGACTCAAGAGGCATGTCAGGACATTTGCCAGAATAAGGAAATCAACTAAGAGTCATGGGGATAAGGGATGAGCCAGGAAGGAGAAATTAGTGTGAAAAAAAGAGTTCAGGGCAGCAGTGCTAGACAATGAAGACAGACTCATGCTAAGGGAAGTGAGATTCTCCAAGTGTCCAGACAGATAAAAGAAAACAAATATTATTTTAAATATACCCCATGTTGGCCATGACCAAAGCAATGTGCTAGTTCAAGCTCTTATAACTTCTTATCAAAACACATTTTTTGTCATGACCTAGAAATACTTGAGATATAATAACCTGTGTGGCTGGATTAAATGCTACAGCATAATTATCACAGGCATGATAACCATTAATAATGAAGTTGTTAGTTACATCTGAGCTCATAAAACAGAAGGATAGTGATTAGTGAATCGGTGCCTGAAGCAGCCACAACTGTGTGTGGTCTTTTGTTTGTTTACTTTTAATTCTGACTATAGATAACAGTGATCCCTGTTTAGTTGCCCTACTATAGAGAAACTAAGTTTAGTTTCAATGTTGGATTTTTTTTCTATAAATAGATATGATTATTATATTTTTAGCTGCTGAATTTGGGTTCATTTAAATGAAGTAGAAAAGAAAATATTCTTTTTGGAATGAGGAAAATTTAAATATATAGATTTATATCAGGCCTTTAGTGTGTGTGTGTGTGTGTGTATGTATTTAAAGTACAAAGCAAGTCCATTACCTTAATCATGATTTTAGTAAATCAGATTCATTAAGGACTCTTTTTGTTCTAAATAATGAGTCATTTCAGTTAAGTCTTTAAAAATAAGCTGTGAGTTATAAGTCTTTCATCAAGAGCCTTTGTTTCAGATTTGTAGGGCAGCATAAAACAAGTGACTTCATTGTGTTCATATACATGCCTACACACACACACACACACACACACACACATGCATGCACACACATTCACTCACATACACACACTCACACATATTGTGTAGCAGAGTGGAATGAGATCATGCTTCAGGATCAGCCTAAACCAGATTCAATCAAAAGCCTTTGAATTCACTAGCTGTGTGACCTTGGGTGATGTATTTTATGTCTCTACACCTCAGTTTCCTTGCCTGCAAAACTTGTATACTTCTATTGTACCACTTCAAATAATACTGGCACCTTCTCTAACAAGTAGAGGTATTTAACATATAGTGCCAAATATCATCACGATCTATTAAGTCTCTATCATACAGTGGCCAAAATTATCACCCATATGTCTGTATCATATGGTGGCCAATATCATCATCTACAAATATACATAATTTAGCATAGTGCTCATTAAATAAATACTATTTAACAAGTACTGTCTAGTATGTAGCTATTACTATTTTATCTTTGTATCAGGTATAGACTGTCAGATGGAATACCATATATCTAACTGACATTGAATAAATGGTAGCTGCATTGTTTAATATGGATAAACTAAGGACTATTCTTACTCAAATAGAGATGGTGAGTGAGATCTAGATCAAGACAATATGCACAGGAGGTTTTTAGTAAATTGTGCTGATAACGGGGCTGATTTATATTACATGTAAAGCTCCTAAAACAAAGCTAAACTCTAAATAGTTGTCTTGTAAATGATAGCTAGTATGTTCTCCCTTACCAGTATGAGACCTAATAACTTTCCTATTGCCTCAATTGATTCCCATACCAATACTGGATATTTATGCTTCTTAAGTGGGTAAAGGTTAGGAGGCCATCTTTCATATCAATAAGCCCCTGGTATTTTGTTTTGGTTTCTTTTTGCAAGGAGGTTAAGCCCTTATTGATACAAGGCTTATCTAAAACAAACAACATGAGTCTGTACAAGGAAAGAGTCAGATGAATAGAAAGGGATATCTGTGTCAGAATCTCTGTAAATATAGGCAGATGGGTGGTTGGATGCAGATGCTGTGCAATTCACATGAAAATTCCATATATCACTCTCTCAACGATGGCATTTTGAAGCAAACAATCTCTAAATAAGCTTACCTCAAAGTGCAGACTGCAGGTAATAAATGTGAATGGGTTGTTTATGTCAAGGATTTCCCCCTCTATGCACAATTCCAAGAACTAGCTCCACAATATCTCAGTCTAAAAATGTGTCTTGGCATTAGCAGCTTTCAATAGTATGCTTCTGAGAAAAATCATGAACATAGACAACAGAGAGGAAAGCAAGCTAATTACAAAGAGTTTTATTGTTATTTTGTTGCGTTTTTGTGATTGGTCATTGCTTGTACTTACTAAAGCTGTAATTGGGTTGAGATTTTGAGAGTTGGACAAATTAACCAAAGATTCACTCTGAAAATACACATATATACTTCAAAAAGAAGAAAAAAAATTCATGTACTGTTTGACATAAGGTTAAGAGTAAATAATATTCCATGTACCATAAATTTAAAAATCCTCAAGCTGTATTCCTACTGGAAATCAAGCATAAGGTCTCATAAAGAAAAGTATTCCTACTTCTCTTTTCTGAATATTTTTGGTGATTTATGTTTATCATATCTACAGAGGAGTGCTTTAATATGTTTGATGTTGGAAGTTATCCTTAGACTTGTGAGGAGGGTATGAACAATGATCATAATTAAGAAAAGGCATGCTACTTATGATGGATTTTCAGAGACTTTGCCCTAAATTTTTCTACCATTGCTTTGATGAGCTCTGAGATTATGTTGTTAAGGGAGACCTACAAATTCCAGTCTTAAGTCATAAACACACTGACTTAAGTTTATTCAATATAAATGACAATCAACAAACTTTCCTGAAAATGACTTCAGGTCAAAGAAAAAAAAAGAAGAAAAGATGGTGAAGATACAAAAGGAATTCCATTGAGATAATCAAAGTGATTATGAAGATTAAAGACAAACTTTGATATTGTTTGGCAGCAAGAAATGTACCATAAATATATGTTAAGAGCTAACATATGTTTATATAAACATGAAGAAATCTAAGCATTACTATTATAAATTTGTGGGTAAATATATTTATCTGGATTATTAGTGAAAACAAATTCCCCAGACTGATCTGACTTTATTAAAACAACTAGAGGCCTGGTGCACAAAATTTGTGCATGGGGGTGGGGGTCCCCCTCAGCCCAGCCAGCACTCTCTCCAATCTGGGACCCCTTGGGTAATGTCTGACCAGCAGTTGGACATCCCTTTCACAATCCCAAACTGCTGGCTCCTAACTGCTCACCTGCCAGCCTTCCCAAACACCCTAACTGCTCCCCACTGCCAGTCTGATCATCCCTAATTGCCCCTGCCTGCTGCTCTGATCACCCCTCACTGTACCCTTGTGTTGGTCTGGTCACCCCCAACTGTCCCTCTGTTAGCCTGGTTGCCCCCAACTCCCCCCCCCTCACCAGCATGGTCACCCCCAACTGCCCCCTATCGGCCTGGTAGGCCCATATAGCCTGCAGTTCTGTCACTTTGTTGTCCCTCACTAACCCCCCTGCTGGCCTGGTTGCTTTCACACAAACTGCTGTTCAGTCTTTTGGCTGTCCCTCACTAACCCACCTGCTGGCCTTGTTGCCCCACATGACTGAACTGTGATGGTGTCCTGGACAATTTGCATATTCTTCTATTATTAGTATAGATGGTGCCACTCAAAATCAGCTCATACTTGCCTATAGGATCTCGTATTCTAAGATACCAATTCAGACTTAGAACATAAAAAAGTCAGTTGAGGCATTTTCTTTTTTTTTTTTTTTGGTTCTTAATTAATTTTTATTAATTTTTTTATACATATCTCCCCATTGCCCCCCCTCCCTCCCAGGCGTACCCCGACCCCCCCGTGTCTGTGATCATTGGTTATGTTTATAAGCATGCATACAAGCCCTTTGATTGATCACTTATTTACCTGACCTAACTTTAATCTTTCTGCTATAATTTCACAGTCTGTTTGATGCTTTATGATTTTTGTCCTCCCGAGAATTATCAGTCTACTCCCTTTCTGTGCTCCTGATTCTATTATATTCACCAGTTTATTCTGTTGATCAGATTTTTAATTCACTTAATTTTTAGATTCACTTGTTGACAGATGTGTATTTGTTGTTCATAATTTTTTGTCTTTTACCTTTTTCTTCTTCCTCTTCTAAAAGGGTACCTTTCAGCATTTCATATAATACTGGTTTGGAGTTGATGAACTCCTTTAGCTTTTTCTTCTCTGTGAAGGTCTTTATCTGCCCTTCAATTCTGAATGATAGCTTTGCTGGATAGATTATTCTTGGTTGTAGGTTCTTGTTGTTCATCACGTTGAATATTTCTTGCCACTCCCGTCTGGCCTGCATCGTTTCTGTTGAGAAATCAGCTGACAGTCGTATGGGTGCTCCCTTGTAGGTAATAAACTGTTTTTCTCTTGCTGCTTTTAATATTCTCTCTTTGTCTTTTGCTCTTGGCATTTTAATTATGATGTGTCTTGGTGTAGTCCTCTTTGGGTTCCTTTTCTTTGGGGTTCTGTGTGCTTCCTTGACTTGTAAGTCTATTTCTTTTACCAGATGTGGGAAGTTTTCAGTCATTATTTCTTTAAACAGGTTTTCAGTATCTTGCTCTCTCTCTTCTTCTGGCACCCCCACAATTCTGATGTTGGTATGCTTGAAGCTGTCCCAGAGGCTCCTTACATTATCTTCACATTTTTGGATTCTTTTCTCTTCTTGCTTTTCCAGTTGAATGTTTTCTGCTTCTTTATATTTCAAATTTTTGACTTGATCCTTGCCTTTCTCTAGTCTGCTGTTAGTACTCTGCGTAATAGTATTCATTTCAGTCAGTGTATTTATTATCTTCTCTTGGGTCTCACTAAATTTATCCATCTTTTCTAGCATATTCTTGCAAAACCTTATAAGCGTGGTTTTGAACTCTATATCCAGTCGTTTTTTTTCCTCCATTTCTTTTGCTTGTAATCCCTTCTCTTGTCTCGGCATTTTCACTGTGCCGCGGAAACTTCTGTGCTGGATTCAGCCGCAGAAGCCTCTGCTGAGCTTGGGAGGGCGGAGTCTCAGGGCTTAAGGGACCGCCTTGCCTTCCAGTCGGCCCCGCCCTCCCCGCCCCTGAGTCTCACGTGACTGGGTAATGGCTGGAGTGGTCCTTGTGCGCGCGCACCCGCAGTGCCTCCAACCGCTGCCTTTCCGGCTCCCCTGCAAACCAGGACCACACGAGTCTAGGTCCCCAGGGTTTCGCCCAAAACAGGGGCCCAGTGGACTCAGAAGTGGCACAGTTGGGAGGGTCTGTCTCCCACCCACTCGCGAAAGCCAGCGGCACAATCAGCAATCCGTCCTCCGCGTGGTGCCGTTCGCGACCAGACCTCCGATCCTTTGCAACTCCCCTAAATTTCCGTGCACTTCTCCCTTTTCACAGTCCAAACTCCCCCCGTATGAGTTTCGGCTGGATCTGGGGTTTAGTGTCGTAAGAGAAGGGGTTCAATGCCGTTGGGAGTCTCCGTTTCCCTCCCGCCAGAGAAAGCCAGCCAGGTACTCCGGCACCCGCTCTCTCAGCGCGCTCGTCTCCGTACCTCAGCTTTTTGCAGCTCCTCTGGGTCTCCGTGAGCCCCTCTCTTTCCCTCTAGTTGTAGAACTTCCACTCAGCCAGCTTTCCTGTGGTTCTGGATGATGTCCGTTCTGTCTTTTAGTTGTCGTTTTGAAATTGTTGTGCGAGGCAGCAGTATAGGTGTTTACCTATGCCGCCATCTTGGATTCTCCTCGAGGCATTTTCTTTTCATTAAAATTTTCTCTTTTAATTTTATGCTTAGCCTTTTCTCTGATAGTGCTGGTTGGACTTCAGAGGATGGAATGTATGGCTTTATGGAAAAACTGTGACAGAAGACAAGGACAAACAACAGTAACAACAACAACAACAACAAAAACAACAAAGATCTACTTTAGTAACAATGCTGGAAATCAAACACGGAAATCAAACTGAAATACGTGGTTTACCTCTGGGAAGGATGCAAAGGTGGTTTCTTTCCTGGGTCCTTGTCTAGATGGATTTGAAGAATGAAGCCACAGACAAAAGGTGATATAGAAAACAATGGAAATTTATTGGGAAATGAGCATAGACTCCCACGTGGGGAGGGCCCTCCAAAAGGGTAGCCCACTAAGCCCATTTTTCTAAGATTTACTAGTATAAAGGTTGCAGTTCTTTGTTTCCTCTATGATTGGTCACCATAGCAGCTTCAAAGTTCAAAACCCAAATGGGTCCCCGTTTTCCTCCCCCTTCTGTGGTAGAATTCTCTATTCATTGTGAAAATCCATTTTCCTCTTTCTCTCTTTTGTTTTTCTACTCCCTTATCTCTGTAAATGGGTATCTTCCTCTCTGTTTAGGCTCTGGCTTATTTAGTTCTTTGTAAATGAATGTCTTTTGGTAGCTCCCAGCCCCCTAGTTTTGCAGTTCTCCCCATGGACTCTCCTTTATTTCTAAACTCTCTAAACCTGCCTATTTTACCCCTAAAAATTCCTTTCAGTTGGTTCTGGAAACCCAACAGTAATAAAGGCAAAATTTGTATCCATCCTTATCCTGGAAAGTCACATCTAAAATCATTTTGGAATTCACTCTAGATATGTGTGGGGATCTTCAAATTGTCTAATCACAGGGGAAAACCTTACTTATTTTTAAAGATAAATTAAGTAGAAAATTCAAATCCTGCTCAAAGGAGTAGCCTGAAAACAAGTCCTTATACAATTTTAGTTTTTACATGAATTCTTTGTATATGTCAGTGATCCCAACCTATTCTTTGGCAAACACACTCTCAACTCACTCAATAAAAAATTTTATAGAGATACTGGAAACTCAGTACACAAAATTCATGCATAGGAGGGTGTGGGTGGATGTCCCTCAGCCTGGACTCCATCCTCTCCAATCTGGGATCCCTCTCACAATCCAATCCACTAACTGCTAACCTGCTTGCCTGCCTGATTGCCCTAACTGCTCTCCCCTGCTGGTCTGATCTCCACTAACTGCTCTCCCCTGCCAGCCTGATTGCCTTTACTTCCCTTTCCTCCTGGCCTGATTGCCCTAACTGCCTAACTGCCACCTTTTCCCTTCTCCCTTCTTCCATGGCACCAGCCTTCTCCCTTTTCCCTTTTCCTATTGTGCTGGCCTTCTCATCTTCTCCCTTTTCCTGCTGCACCACCTTCTTCTTTGCCTTCTCCTGTGGTGCCTTCTCCCATGGTGCCTTCTCCTGTGGCCTTTGCAAAAGGGACTGTGATACTGGACTGGCCCTTACAGCTGCAGCTGCTGGCCCTTAGCCATTGCAGACACTGTGGCTTTGTCTGGAAGGATGTCCAGAAGATGTCCTCCCTAATTATCATATTACCATTTTATTAGTATAGGTGAAAGAGTACTGGCAATTAATATTTAGTAAGTTTCTGAGATTCAAGCAAGTCCAAATACAGTTAAAGATATCTTCCGAACTTGCATTATAGGATTGCAATGACAAGGGCAATATCTTGGTCCACACGTTCAGATGCTTCTCACTTTCGCAGTGAAGAAGTAATGGACCATAAATCTTGTAAAGATAATGATGGCTATTGAATTATGTTCATTTTTGTGATATGGCGTATCATATTCAGGCACTGAGCACCATTCTCTGGCAGTCCTGTATCTAAAGGGAAGAACTTCTCATCCCGATTCAAAGATCAGATTTTTAGATATGAAGAAAACAGGTGCTAGACCATCACCTGATTGGTCTGTATCTAAAAATAAAATAATTAAAATACAGTACTCCTAATTTGCATGATCCTTCTGTGACATTTGGAGTCAATCATACTATTGCCTGTGTAAATGAAAGCCATTTATGGAGTCCCAGAAAAACTTTTCCTGGACTCATGCCTGAATTGATACAGTTTAGTGATAAGATTTATTGGGGTTGAAATAAATGGCTCCAGCCAGGTTGTCCATGTCTCATCCCCATCCCATCCCACTGTGGGAAAAATCCTTGCCTTCATCAGGCCCAGAACAAAGACTGATATTCAGAGATTCTGTGCCATAGACTGAGTCCATGTCAAAACTTAGTTGTACCCATCTGGCTAGCGTAGTCTGTGTTCCAAACCACACTGATCAGGTGCTTCATTGATATACCCAGGATTGTACTTGAAGCCCACATTTGGAACCCTTGTGGCTGCCAGCCACATGGTTGCTAGGGCCACATGGCTGAAAGAACACATGAAGGAATGGGGTGATCCTGTATTACCAAGCCTGAGAGACAGAGCTTTATTAATTTTGTATTTTAATACTAGGGGCCCACTGCACAAATTTGTGCACCTTGAAAGGAACTGCGGGCCATAAGGCTGCCATAGGCATAGGGGCTGGTCTTAGCCCATCCTTCTCTTCCCTGCTCAGCCCCTCCCACCATGGCCACCAGTCCCATCTGCCAATGGCCCTGCTCTCATCGCGACAGCTCCCACACCCTGATGGTGCCCACCTCGCTCACACCTGCTGAAGGTGCAGAGCAATTTGGGCCAGTGCCAGCAGTGGGTGCAAGCAGCAGCTTCTGCCCTAACCTCCCCTCAGCATCAGGGGGAGGTGGAGAAGCCCCCAGGGCTGATCAGGGTCAGCCTGTCACTCACACTTGCTGATGGCACCAAGCGATCAGGGCCAGTGCCAGGTGCTGGCAGTGGGTTCAAGCAAAGCTGGCAATGGCAGCAGGTGCAAGGACTGGGTGGGATTGCATTATGTGGGAGGAAAAATTTTTAGTAACCACCAGGGCTGACTCCAATGACAGCAACCTGTGCCCTGACTTGGTCTGGTGCCCCAACTCACCATCATGCTGTGGCCAATGCCCACCATGTTCTGCGCACAGTCCCTGTTAGCACACATAATCACAACCAGTTGTTTGGTTGTTCAGTTGTTCTGGTTGTTCCACCGTTCAGTCAGTCTATTTACACATTAGCCTTTTATTATATAGGATCCTGGGCTTGGGAAGGACCAGGCACCCTTTAAAACTAACAAACCTTCTTTCCAGTATTCCAGGGGCTTATTACGGGTTCTCCCCCTAATCAAGCCATTTCCTACATCTTCCAGGGTTCTCTGTCCCTTATCCAATCTGATCCTTTTCCCAGGCTAGGCTCTGTCCCTTATGTTTGCCATAAAATTGTCTACTGTGCAAGATTCAAGATAGAAGCACCTTCCCCAGGGCTATTTTGGCTTTTACTGGCCATGCACCTGGTAGAGGGATTTCTCCTGATGTTTTAATTCCTCCCTTGGAAAGGACCACTAACCATGATTCTTCCTGCCTATTTGGGGATTTCAAAGGTGGGAGGTATAGCAGTCCCCTGGGGAGTGTGTGAAACTTCCTAATGAAGTAGGCTTATTATCAAATTCAGCTCCCTGGTGTATTAAGTTTAATAATGCCCCATCCCCTTTGGATACTTCCTTTATTAATATCTAGCCAGTACCTTGACAATACCTCTTCATATAACTGAGTTGTTGTGAGAAGAGTTAGCCTCTCTTTTAACTTCTAGACAAACACTGTTTTCATTATGCATCATCTTCTGAGATGCTGGGTCCAAAACTATAGTGTATTGATAGCATGATTTGCATTCCAGCTTCAATGTTTTAAACATCCATTTGATTCTTTTCCTAAAATTTCCTCCATTACCTTTTATCCTCCTAGCTTCTTCTAATTCAACCAATTCTTTAATTGTTTTTTAATCCTCACCTGATGATATGTTTTTTATTTATTTTTAGAGAGAGAAGAATGAAGAGAGAGAATGAGAGAGGAAGGGAGAGAGAAACATAAATTTGTGGCCTTCTATATGTGGCCAAATTAAGGATTGCGCCCTGACTGAGAATCAAATGCACAACCTTCCAGCTTATGTGACAACACTCTAAGTAACAACCACCTGGCCAGGGCTAATTCAACCAATTCTATTAAATTATATACACATGCTGTTTTGTAGAATTATGTATTTGGTGACTTTAGCTCCCAGAGTTGAGTAGAGAGAACTAGACATTGGGAAATATTTTATAGACCTGGAGACATTTAAAAATTCAATTTTTTAATAGTTATTCATGACATTTAGGCAGCCTCACATGACAAATGAGCAGCTGATGACACAACATTTACTAAGAAAATCTTAATTGGACTCCAGAAAAATTGAAAGTTTTAAAATCCTTTAGGCTTTCTGACTTCTCTCTTCCCTAATCTTTCTAAAATTATTTATTTTACTCAAAGTTCACTGATAGAAATAGAAAATAATCCTAAACTAATTCTCACTGAAGTCTTAACTGACAGCTTTATAAAATTTTTTGGGGGGGCAAAGGCATCATCTACTTTATAGTTGACTAGAGGCCCAATGCTTGAAATTTGTGCAAGAGCAAGCCTCCCTTCCAATGGCTGCCGGAACTGGCTTCTGTGGAACCGGGTTTCCTTTGCCACCCTGGCTTCTCCTGGAAGGTAGTGCAGAAGGACATCTGGAAGAATAACTAGTCTAATTAGCATATTGCTTTTATTATTATAGATACCGCTTTTGTATCTTTATGCCAAGTGCTACTAATGCTCACTTTATACTTTACACAAATAGTATGCCTACTTAATATTACTACTTATTTCTAGAGGCTCAGAAACAAATAAGAAAAAAATCTTTGCTCTTAAAAACCTTGTAATCTACTATGGTACAAACAGATTAAAATAACAAAAATATTAAATGAGGCAATTTAAAAACCAAAAATGTGCTTAAAAATAGAGGAGGGAACACTTTCATTTCTTTTGGGTATATTCTTGAATGGAATTGATGAGTTATATGATAAGTGCATTATCCAAACAGTTTCTCTGTTTAAATAATGCACAGTGCCACAAGTAGTGCATCAGGATATCAGTTTCTTTACATACCATTCAATACTCTTGATTTCAGTCATATTAGTAGATATGAAGTGGCATCCCACAGTTTTGATTTCCATTTTCTTAGTAGTTAATGAAGTTAAATATCTTCTGATGTTCTTATTGGCTATTTATATAGTGTTTTGTAAAAATATTTACTGAAATATTTTATACATTTTTAATTAGGTTATTTCTTTTTATTTTTTCATTAAAGAGTTTTTTAAATATTCTAGGTACTATATCTTTATTTCATATACATTCGTACCTCGAGATACGAGTGCCCTAACATACGAGTTTTTTGAGATACGAGCCATCGAGCAAGCGATTTTTGCTTTGAAATACGAGAAACATTTGAAAAAGGAGTAATCCCGTGGATCGGCCAACTGCACACGACCCACCACTTTACCTCGACTCATAGTTTCCCACGCCTCAAGGTTACGGGACGAATTAAACTCGTATCTCGAGGTACCATAGTATAATTTTCAAATATTGTCTCTCCTTTGCTGGTTCTCTTTTCATTTTCTTGATGATATAACTAGGAAATAAAAAAAAAATCTATGGAATGGGGAAAAATCGGCAATTTATACACCTGATAAACTGTTAATATAAAAATATATGAGGAATTTACACAATTCAGTAACAAAAATGAATTATGAAAAATATTAAAAAGTCCTAAATAGACATTTTTCCAAATAATAGATACAAATGGCCAACATGGACATGAGAAGGTGATCCAATATTGTCAACCATTAGATAAATGCAAATCAAAAGTACAATTAGATGTAAACTCATACAGTTTAGAACAGTTATCATAACAAAGACATGAAATAACAAATGTTGGCAGAGATGTGGAGAAAAAGGCACCCTTTGGGGGATGAAATAGGACCAACAGAGAAATTCTATTTCTAGTTATATATCAAAAGGAAATTTTAAAAAGAGATTAACTGAATACATTGTAGTCATGAGAATAAAGAAAATCTTGCCATTTTACAGCAACATGGATTCCCCAAGAGGAGTTAAGTGAAATGCAGTAGACAGAAAAAAAAGAAATACTGTATGATATCACTTATATGTAGTGAATGAAGTTGAATTCATAGAAACAGACAGATAAAATTGAGGTTACCAGGTTTTGTTTTGTTTTTTTGTTTGTTTTTCTTTTTATTAATTTTTTATACATATCTCCCCATTGTCCCCTCTCCCTCCCAGGCATACCCCAACCCGCCAGTGTCTGTGATCATTGGTTATGCTTATATGCATGCATACAAGTCCTTTGATTGATCACTTATTTACCTCACCAAACTTTAATCTTTCTGCTGTAATTTCACAGTCTGTTTGATGCTTTATGATTTTTGTCCCCCTGAGAATTATCAGTCTATTCCCTTTCTGTGCTCTTCATTCTATTATATTCACCAGTTTATTCTGTTGATCAAATTTTTAATTCACTTAATTTTTAGATTCACTTGTTGATAGATATGTATTTGTTGTTCATAATTTTTTGTCTTTTACCTTTTTCTTCTTCCTCTTCTAAAAGAGTACCTTTCAGCATTTCATATAATACTGGTTTGGAGTTGATAAACTCATTTAGCTTTTTCTTTTCTGTGAAGCTCTTTATCTGCCCTTCAATTCCAAATGATAGCTTTGCTGGATAGATTATTCTTGGTTGTAGGTTCTTGCTATTCATCACGTTGAATATTTCTTGCCACTCCTGTCTGGCCTGCATCCATTCTGTTGAGAAATCAGCTGACAGTCATATGGGAGCTCCCTTGTAGGTAATGAACTGTTTTTCTCTTGCTGCTTTTAATATTCTCTCTTTGTCTTTTGCTCTTGGTATTTTAATTATGATGTGTCTTGGTATGGTCCTCTTTTGATTCCTTTTATTTGGGGTTCTGTGTGCTTCCTGGACTTGTAAGTCTTTCTTTTACCAGATGTGGGAAGTTTTCAGTCATTATTTCTTTAAATAGGTTTTCAGTATCTTGCTCTCTCTCTTCTTCTGGCACCCCCACAATTCTGATGTTGGTACGCTTGAAGCTGTCCCAGAGTCTCCTTACATTATCTTCACATTTTTGGATTCTTTTCTCTTCTTGCTTTTCCAGTTGAATGTTTTCTGCTTCTTTATATTTCAAATTTTAGAATTGATTCTTGCCATCCTCTAGTCTGCTGTTAGGACTCTGTATAATATTTTTTATTTCAGTCATTGTCTCTAGTATGTCCTTTTTCATCTCCTCTTGGGTCTCACTAAATTTATCCAACTTTTCTAGCATATTCTTGAAAAACTTTATAAGCGTGGTTTTGAACTCTATATCCAGTCGTTTTTTTCCCCTACATTTCTTTTGTTTGTGATCCCTTCCCTTGTCTCAGCATTTTAACTATGTCGGGGAAACTTCTGTGTTGAATTCAGCCTTATGATACCAGACTTGCAAAACCAAAGAAGCCTCTGTTGAGCTTGTGATGGGTGGAGTCTCAGGGCTTAAGGGACCGCCTTGCCTTCCAGTCGGACCCGCCCTTCACAGCCCCTGAGTCTCACGTGACTGGGTAATCGCTGGAGTGGTCCTTGTGCCCGAGCGCCCGCAGTGCCTCTAGACTGCTGCCCCTTCAGCTCCCCTGCGCACCAGGACCACAGGAGACTAGGTCTCCAGGGTTTTGCCCAAAACAGGGGCTTAGTGGAGTCTGAAGTGGCACAGTTGGGAGGGTCTGTCTCCCGCCAACTCATGAAAGCCAGCGGCACAATCAGTAGTCTGTCCCCTGTGCACAGGGCTGTGCGTGCCACTAGACCTTTGATCTATTTCACTCCCCTAATTTTCTGTGCACTTCTCCCTTTTCAGAGTCCAAACTCCCCCCTTATGAGTTTCGGCTGGATCTGGGGTTTAGTGTAATAGGATAACGGGTTCAATGCCTTTGAGAGTCTCTGTCTCCCTTCCGCCAGAGAAAACCAGCCAGACACTCTGGCACCCGCTCTCTCCATGCCCGCGTTTCCGTATCTCAGCTTTTTGCAGCTCCTCTGGGTCTCTGTGAGCCCCTCTCTTTCCCTCTAGCTGTAGAACTTCCACTCAGCCAGCTTTCTTGTGGTTCTAGATGATGTCTGTTCTGTCTTTTAGTTGTAGTTTTGAAATTGTTGTGTGAGGCAGCAGTGTAGGTGTTTACCTATGCCGCCATCTTGGATTCTCCTCCTGTTTTTTTGTTTTAAATGCGGGGGATGGAGAGATGCTGATCAAAGGTACCATGCCTTCAATTACAGATGAATGAGCTCTGGAGTTCTGATGTACAGGTTAGAGAGTATAGTTTTAAATATTGTACTCTGTACTTGAACATTGTACTGAGTACTTGACATCTACTAAGAGACTAAGCTTTAATCATTCTCACCAACAAAGGGGAGTAGGGGAAACACAGAAAGAAATATAAATAAAAAGACTATGTAAGGTGATAAATATGGTAAATTTTACAAGGCATACATATGTCAAATCATCATGTGCGGTTTATATACATAAATTTTTTTATCAATTTTACTTCAATAAAGCTAAAAATGTTTTTTTTATTAATTTTTTATATATATATCTCCCCATTGCCCCCCTCCCTCCCAGGCATACCCCAACCCCCCAGTGTCTATATTCATTGGTTATGATTATATGCATAGATACAAGTCCTTTGATTGATCTCTTATCTACCTCACCTAACTTTAATCTTCCTGCTGTAATTTCACAGTCTGTTCGAAGCTCTACTGTCTCTGTATCTATCCTTTTGTTCATCAGTTTATAATGTTCTTTATTATCCCCCAATGAGTGTGATCATGTGATGCTTCTCCTTCATTGACTGGCTTATTTCACTAAGCATAAGGCTCTCCAGTTCCAACCAGGTTGCTGCAAATGGTAAGAATTCCTTCTTTTTAATGGCTGCATAGAATTCCATTGTGTAGATGTACCACTGTTTTCTGATCCACTCATCTGCTGACGGGCACCTAGGCTGTTTCCAAATTGTGGCTATTGTAAATTGTGCTGCTATGAACATAGGGGTGCATAAATCCTTTCTGATTGGTGTTTGTAATTTCTTAGGATAAATTCCTAAGAGTGGGATTACAGGGTCAAATGGCAGATCCATTTTTAGTTTTTTGAGGAAACTCCATATTGTTCTCCACAGTGGCTGCACCAGTCTGCATTCCCACCAACAGTGCACAAGGGTTCCTTTTTCTCTGCATCCTCGCCAACACTTGTCGTTTGTTGATTTGTTGATGATTGCCATTCTGACAGGTGTAAGATGGTATCACATTGTCGTTTTGATTTGCATCTCTCGGATGATTAATGACTTTGAACATGTTTTCATGTGTCTCTTGGCCTTCCTTCTGTCGTCTTTTGAAAAGGTTCTATTTAGGTCCGTTGCCCATTTTTTTATTGGATCCTTCATCTTCCTTTTATTAAGTTGTATAAGTTGGTTGTAGATTTTGGAGATTAAACCTTTATCAGTGATAGCATTTGCAAATATGTTCTCCCATGCAGTGATCTTTCTTGTTGTTTTGTTGATGGTTTCTTTTGCTGTGCAAAAGCTTTTTATTTTGATGTAGTCCCATTTGTTTATTTTTTCTTTGGCTTCCATTGCCTTTGGAGCAGTAAAAGTGAAGAAGTTCTTTCGGCATATATCTGAGATTATGCTGCCTTTGGATTCCTCTAGTATTTTTATGGTTTCCCTTCTAATGTTTAAGTCCTGTATCCATTTTGAGTTTATTTTTGTATTTGGTGTAAGTTGGTGGTCCAGTTTCAATTTTTTGCATGTATCTGTCCAATTTCCCCAAAACCATTTATTGAAGAGGCTATCTTGGTTCAATTGAATGTTCATGCCTCCTTTGTCAAATATTAATTGAGCATAGTGGTTTGGGTGGATATCTGGGTTCTCTATTCTATTCCATTGATCTATATGTCTGTTCTTGTGCCAGTACCAGGCTGTTTTGAGAACAGTTGCTTTGTAGTATAGCTTGAAGTCTGGTATTGAGATCCCACGTACTTTATTCTTTTTTCTCAGAATTGCTGTAGCTATCCGTGGTCTTTTTTTGTTCCCGATGAATCTATGAAGAATTCTTTGTAGTTCTGTGAAATATGTCGTTGGTATTTTAATGGGTAGTGCGTTGAATCTGTAGATTGCTTTGGGTAGTATGGACATTTTAATGATGTTGATTCTCCCAATCCATGAGCATGGTATGCTCCTCCATCTGTTAACATCTTCCTCTATCTCTTTTTTCAGTGTCCCGTAGTTTTCTGCATAAAGGTTTTTTACCTCTTTAGTTAGGTTTATTCCTAGGTATCTTAATTTTTTTGGTGCGATGGTAAATGGGATTGCTTTTTTACTTTCTCTTTCTATAATTTCACTGTTAGTGTATAGAAATGCCACAGACTTCTTAGCATTAATTTTGTATCCTGCTACATTGCCGAATTCATTAATTAAGTCAATTAGTTTTGGAATGGAGTCCTTTGGGTTTTTTAAGTACAATATCATGTCATCTGCAAATGAAGACAGCCTAATTCTTCTTTTCCCATTTGGATGCCTTTTATTTCTTCTTCTTGTGTAATTGTAATGGCTAATACTTCCAGTACTATGTCGAACAGGAGAGGTGAGAGTGGGCATCCCTGTCTTGTTCCTGTTCTTAGGGGAAATGGTTTTAGTTTTTGCCCATTGAGTATGATGTTAGCTGTGAGTTTATCATATATGGCTTTTATGATGTTGAGGTATGATCCTTCTATTCCCACTTTGCTTAGAGTTTTTATCAAGAAATGGTGTTGGATTTTGTCAAATGCTTTTTCTGCATCAATTGATATGACTGTGTGATTTTTATCTCTCAATTTGTTTATGTGATGTATCACATTTATTGATTTGCAGATATTGAACCATCCCTGCATTCCTGGGATGAATCCTGCTTGGTCATGGTGTATGATCTTTCTGATGTACTGCTGGATCCGGTTTGCTAGAATTTTGTTGAGGATTTTGGCATCTATGTTCATGAGAGATATTGGCCTATAATTCTCTTTCATTGTGTTGTCTTTATCTGGTTTTGGTATTAGGATGATGCTGGCTTCATAGAAGGTGTTTGGTAGTATTCTTTCTTCTTGAATGTTTTTGAGTAGTCTGAGGAGGATAGGTTTTAATTCTTCCTTTAATGTTTGGTCTCTCCTGTGTAGCCATCTGGACCCGGGCTTTTATTTGCTGGAAGCTTTTTGATTACTGCTTCAATTTCTTCCATAGTTATTGGACTATTGAGATGTTTGGCTTCCTCCTCATTGAGTTTTGGGAGGTTATATTTTTCTAGGAAAATGTCCATTTCTTGCAGGTTGTCCCATTTGTTGGAATAGAGTTGTTCATGGTATTTTTTAACAATCCTTTGTATTTCCACAGGGTCTGTGGTTATTTCTCCTCTTTCATTTCTGATTTTGTTTATCTGGGTCTTCTCTCTTTGCTTCTTGGTGAGCCTGGCTAGGGGTCCATCAATCTTGTTTATCCTTTCAAAGAACCAGCTCTTTGTTTTGTTGATCCTTTGAATTGTTTCTTTGGTCTCCAAGTTGTTTATCTCCGCTCTGATCTTCACTATTTCCTTCCTTTTGAGTACACTGGGCTTTTCTTGTTGCTCACGTTCTAGCTCTTTGAGTTGTAGGTTTAGGTGATTTATTACCATTGTTTCCTGTTTTTTGCAGTAGGCTTGTAGGGCTACGAACTTCCCTCTTAAGACTGCTTTCACTGTGTCCCATAAATTTTTATTGTTGTGTTGTCATTGTCATTTGTTGCCATGATGTTTTTTATTTCTTTCTTGATCTCTCTGGTTACCCAGTCGTTGTTTAAAAGCATGCTGTTTAGTCTCCATGTCTTTGATTTCTTTCTATTGTTTTTACTATAGTTGATTTCCAGTTTTATGCCACTGTGGTCTGAGAAAATGCTTGATATGATTTCTATTTCTTGAATTTGAAGATAATTTTCTTATGACCCAACATATGATCTATCTTTGAAAATGACCCATGTGCACTGGAGGAGAATGTATGTTCTGTGGCTTTGGGATGAAATGTTCTGAAGATGTCAATTAATTCCATCTGGTCTAGTGAGTCATTTAGGATTGAT
This sequence comes from Lasiurus cinereus, assembly GCA_011751065.1. Taxonomy (NCBI): domain Eukaryota; kingdom Metazoa; phylum Chordata; class Mammalia; order Chiroptera; family Vespertilionidae; genus Lasiurus; species Lasiurus cinereus. Next base: position 2,370,529 of record JAAGEH010000049.1, read on the forward strand.
ATTTCTTTTTTGATTTTTTGTTTAGAGGATTTGTACAGTGGTGACAGTGGGGTATTAAAGTCTCCTACTATGATTGTATTGCTGTCAATCTCTCCCTTAACATCCTCCAAGAGTTTTTTTTTTTATGTATTTAGGTGCTCCTATATTGGGTGCATATATGTTTACCAGAGTTATTTCTTCTTGTTGGATTGTTCCCTTTAGTATTATGAAGTGGCCTTCTTTATCTCTTCTTATGTCCTTCACTTTGAGATCTAAATTGTCAGATATAAGTATTGCAACCCCAGCTTTTTTTTCATTTCCATTTGCCTGAAATACCATGTTCCATCCCTTCACCCTCAATCTGTGTGCATCTCTTTTCCTGAGGTGGGTTTCTTGCAGACAGCAGATATATGGATCATGTTTTCTTATCCAATCCGTTACCCTATGTCTTTTGATTGGAGCATTTAATCCGTTTACATTTAAAGTTATTATTGATAAATACTTATCTGTTGCAATTTTTAGTCCTTATCCCCGAGTTCCTTCTTCGCTTCCTCTTTCTTTTTATTACAGCAGACCCTTTAACATTTCTTGCATTGCTGGTTTGGTGGTAATATATTCCCTTAGTCTTTTTTGTCTGTGAAGCTTTTGATTTCACCTTCAATTTTGATTGAGAGTCTTGCAGGGTACAGTATTCTTGGATTCAGACCCTTCCTTTGCATAACTTTGTATATTTCATTCCATTCTCTTCTGGCCTGACGAGTTTCTGTTGAGAAGTGAGTAGCTAGTCTTATGGGGGTTCCTTTGTAGGTAACTTTCTGTTTCTCTGTGGCTGCTTTTAAAATTCTTACTTTGTTGTCGGTGTTTGTCAATTTTATTATAATGTGCCTCGGTGTCGGTTTGTTGGGGTTCATTTTGCTTGGGCCTCTGTGAGCTTCTTGGATTTGTGTGAGTTTTTTCTTTTCTATATTGGGGAAATTTGCTGTCATTATTTCTTCCAACACGTTCTCTAATCCATGTTCAGTTTCCACTCTTTCTGGAACCCCAATTATGCGGATGTTGTTTTGTTTCATGTTATCCCAAAGTTCCCTTAGGCTCTCCTCTTGCTTTTTAACTTTTTTTTCTAGAAGCTGCTGTACTTGGGTATTTTTTCCTACCGTGTCTTCTAGCTCACTGATGCGGTCCTCTGCTTCTTCTAGTCTACTTTTGATGCTTTCTATTGAGTTCTTTGTAGCAGTGATGTCATTTTTCATTTCCTCTTGTTTATTCTGCTCCTCCTGTAGTTTCTTCTGCATTTCTTTTTCATGCTTCTTCACCTCCTCTAGGTTCTTCTGCATTTCTTCTTGCTGCTTCTTCATCTCCTCTTGTGTCTTCTTCATTTCCTCTTGGCTCTTACTCATATTGTCAAATTTGTCTTCCATTCTTTTCAACCACATTATGATAAATTCTCTGAACTCTTTCTCTGGTAGGCTTATTTGAGGTACTATTTCGTTTACTTCTTTTTCTGGTGAAACCTGCCTTTCTGTCTTTTGTGGGCTGTTTCTTTTTCTGCCCATGGTCTTTCTTCTCTGGGTGTCTGGTTATGTAGTGCTTTCTCCTACGTTGATTGAAAGGCACAAACTACAACACGACCAGCTACAGCACACAAGGCACTGAGTAGAAATGTATTCAAGATGTTAATAATCACAAATAAGGTGACCACCAATGAAGGACAAAATATGGGTAAATAGAGAAAGAAGAAGAGGAAAATGAGGAAGGAAGAAAAGAAAGAAGTGCCAAAATCAAATTGGGAGAATGAGAAAAAAAAAAGATAAATAAATGAACAATAAAATAAAATAAAATAAGAAAATAAAAAGGAGAAAAAGGAGACGGAAAGAGGAAGCAAAAAAAGTCAGAGAGAAAAGAAAGTGTATAAGAGAGAAAAGAGGAACAAAATATAGATGTCAGGAGACAACTCCAATAGAACAGTCACTTATCCCAATTAAGGCCAGCAACCAGTACCTAGAGATTAATGCAAATTGCAAATAGCAACTGGTATCAAGGGAGATGAGGGAAAAGAGAGGTAGAAAACAAAGCAAGCAAAAAGCAAAATAAAACAAGTAGAATAAACTAAAACAATCTCTCAAAAAATTTTTTTTTAAATCGATATTATCACTTTTCAGGCAAATAGCAACAAAAGGACATAGAGAAAAAATAACTTTTTGGCTAGTGAAGACAAGAGGGGAGAGGTTTGTGTGGACTTGTAGTAGGGGATTTGAAATTAGATATATAAATGGGGTGAAATTTTAACCAGGTAAAGAGAAAAATAGGGAGAATCTAAAGTTGGAAAAGGGAAAGAGAAACAAGACAGCAAAATGGGGAAAGTTAGGAGGAAAGTGTTGGCATAAAGGTGGAGTTGAGTTGGAGTAAAATTATGCTAAAGGAAAGATGAAAATAGAATGTAGAACTCTAATCCCGAAATAAAATAAAGAGAAAACAAAATGACACTTTTTTTTTCCAAAAATGGTAAAGTACTGTTAGTAATTAATAATACTAGTTTAAAACAAAAATGTAATAATTATAAAGGTAAAATCAATTGAGGCAGAAAGAAAAAAATATTCTTTTAATTAAAATATGTGAAAATGAAAAATAAAGAATTAAAAATTAAAAAAAAGAAGAAAGAAAAAAGGAAAAATAAAAAAAAAGAAGAAAAATAGAATGATCCTTCACTTCCACTATTATTCTGCTTGGCACTCCTGTTTCCCAGTAGGGGAGGTATTGCAGTTCCCTGTGTTCCCCTCTTGGTGTTTTAATCTCTTTATTCTCTTGTGGTTATTTGAGAGTCAATTTGTGTGTCATCCATTGGGTGGCAGTGTTTCAGAATTGATCTCTGAGACAAAGCACAGGACCTCTCTAGGCTGTGCTCAGATCCTGCTACTCTGTGGTTCCCAAAACCAGTTTGTGGGGGTTTTGCAGCCTGGACACTGCAATAACTCCCAGGTTGTCCCTCTGCCCCAGAGAAAAAGAAGAAAAAAAAAAAAGAGTCGTTTTCCAGAGCTCTCCTCTGTTAACAGCTCAGAGGGTCTGCCTTCACACTCAGGGATCACGCCCTGACCACCTCTGCGGACCTCTCCAGAGGCAGCTTTCCCGCAGCCCGGCTCCCACAGTGGCGTCTCTGCCCTGTGGGGGTAGGAGACCGCCCCCTGGCCCAGGCAAAATCTGACCCTTCCGAGCACTCCGTGTGGATCTCTGAATCCTCAGCCTGTGAGTCTGTGCCACCTGGGAAGCCATGCTCTGGGTCCTGGCTGCTCTGTGGGTGCCTCGTCAGCCGCAGCTTTCAGACCTCGGCAGACATCTACCTCCCCCTTATCTCAGGTGCAATCAGACCTTTCCGTGTGCTCTGTGGATCTCTGGTTCTGCTGCGTGTCTGCACCGATTGGAGAGCGGAGTTCTGGGTCCCCAGGTTCCTGGCTGGTCCATGGGTGTCCAGCAGAAGGCTTCAGACCGCCGCAGACAACCACCTCCCACTGCAAGATGGTTTGGGCTCCGCGTTCGCGCTGGTGGCTCCGGCGGAAAAAAACCCCGTGGCAGTGGGGCTGCCTGGCAGGGAGAGCCCCTTCCAGCAGTTCCCCGCCTTCCCCTCGAGGACAACTCTTCACTTGATTTTTAGATTCACTTGTTGATAGATATGTATTTGTTGTTCATAATTTTTATCTTTAGTGTTTTCTTCTTCCTCTTCTTAAAGAGTACCTTTCAGCATTTCTTATAATACTGGTTTGGTGTTGATGAACTCCTTTAGCTTATATGTGAAGCTCTTTCTTTGCCCTTCAATTCTGAATGACAGCTTTGCTGGGTAGAGTATTCTTGGATGTAGGCTCTTGCTATTCATCACTTTGAATATTTCTTGCCACGCTCATCTGGCCTGCATAGTTTCTGTTGAGAAATCAGCTGACAGTTGCATGGGTGCTCCATTGTATGTAATTAACTGTTTTTATCTTGTATCTTTTAATATTCTCTCTTTGTCTTTTGCTCTTGGTATTTTATTTTTATTTTTTATTTTTATTAATTTTTATTAATTTTTTATACATATCTCCCATTGCCCCCCCCTTCCCTACCAGGCATACCCCAACCCCCCAGTGTCTGTGATCATTGGTTATGCTATATATGCATGCATACAAGTCCTTTGTTTGATCATTTATCTACCTCACCTAACTTTAATCTTTCTGGTGTAATTTCACAGTCTGTTTGATGCTTTATGATTTTTGTCCCCCTGAGAATTATCAGTCTACTCCCTTTCTGTGCTCCTGATTCTATTATATTCACCAGTTTCTTCTGTTGATCAAATTTTTAATTCACTTAATTTTTAGATTCACTTGTTGATAGATATGTATTTGTTGTTCATAATTTTTTGGCTTTTACCTTTTTCTTCTTCCTCTTCTAAAAGAGTACCTTTCAGCATTTCGTATAATACTGGTTTGTAGTTGATGAACTCCTTTAGCTTTTTCTTCTCTGTGAAGCTCTTTATCTGCCCTTCAATTCCAAATGATAGCTTTGCTGGATAGATTATTCTTGGTTGTAGGTTCTTGCTATTCATCACGTTGAATATTTCTTGCTACTCCTGTCTGGCCTGCATCGTTTCTGTTGAGAAATCAGCTGACAGTCGTATGGGTGCTCCCTTGTAGGTAATGAACTGTTTTTCTCTTGCTGCTTTTAATATTCTCTCTTTGTCTTTTGCTCTTGGTATTTTAATTATGATGTGTCTTGGTGTGGTCCTCTTTGGATTCCTTTTATTTGGGGTTCTGTGTGCTTCCTGGAGTTGTAAGTCTATTTATTTTACCGGATGTGGGAAGTTTTCAGTCATTATTTCTTTAAATAGATTTTCAGTATCTTACTCTCTCTCTTTTTCTCGCACCCCCACAATTCTGATGTTGGTACGCTTGAAGCTGTCCCAGAGGCTCCTTACATTATCTGCACATTTTTGGATTCTTTTCTCTTCTTGCTTTTCCAGTTGAATGTTTTCTGCTCCTTTATATTTCAAATTTTTTACTTGATTCTTGCCATCCTCTAGTCTGCTGTTAGGCCTCTGTATAATATTTTTTATTTCAGTCAGTGTCTCTAGCATGTCCTTTTTCATCTCCTCTTGGGTCTCACTAAATTTATCCAACTTTTCTAGCATATTCTGGAAAAACCTTATAAGCATGGTTTTAAACTCTATATCCAGTGTTTTTTTTTCCCTCCATTTCTTTATTTTGTAATCCCTTCCCTTGTGTCGGTATTTTCACTATGCTGGGGAAACTTCTGTGTTGAATTCAGCCTTATGATATCAGACTTGCAAAACTGAAGAAGCCTCGGTTGAGCTTGGGGGTGAGGTGGAGTCTCAGGGCTTAAGGGACCACCTTTCCTTCCAGTCGGCCCCACCCTCCATGGCCCCTGAGTCTCATGTGACTGGGTAATTGCTGGAGCGGTCCTTGTGCCCGAGCGCCCGCAGTGCCTCTAGACCGCTGCCCCTCCGACTCCCCTTCGCACACGAGACTAGGTCCCCAGGGTTTCACCCAAAACAGTGGCTTAGTGGAGTCAGAAGTGGCACAGTTGGGAGGGTCTGTCTCCTGCCCACTCGTGAAAGCCAGCGGCACAATCAGCAATCTGTCCTGTGCGCAGTGCCGTGCGCGCCACCAGGCCTTTGATATTTTGCGACTCCCCTATATTTTCGTGCACTTCTCCCTTTTCACAGTCCAAACTCCCCCCGTATGAGTTTCGGCTGGATCTGGGGTTTAGTGTTGTAAGATAAGGGGTTCAATGCCATTGGGAGTCTCCTTTTCCCTCCCGCCAGAGAAAGCCAGTCAGGTTCTCCGGCACCTGCTCTCTCAGCGCGCGCATCTCCGTACCTCAGCTTTTTGCAGCTTCTCTGGGTCTCTGTGAGCCCCTCTCTTTCCCTCTAGTTGTAGAACTTCCACTGAGCCAGCTTTCCTGTGGTTCTGGATGATGTCCATTCTGTCTTTTAGTTGTAGTTTTGAAGTTGTTGTGTGAGGCAGCAGTGTAGGTGTTTACCTATGCCGCCATCTTGGATTCTCCCCTGCTCTTGGTATTTTAATTATGATGTGTTTTGGTGTGGTCCTATTTGGATTCTTTTTGTGTGGTGTTCTGTGTGTTTCCTAGACTTGTAAGTCCATTTTTTTCACCAAGTGGGAGAAGTTTTCCGTCATTATTTCTTCAAATAGGTTTTCAGTATCTTGCTCTCTCTCTTTTTCTGGCACCCCTATAATTCTGATGTTGGTACACTTGAAGTTGTCCCAGAGGCTCCTTACACTATCTTCACATTTTTAGGTTCTTTTTTCTTTTTGCTTTTCCAGTTGAGGGATTCTGCTTCTTTGTATTTCAAATTTTTTACTTGATTCTTGCATTCCTCTAGTGTGCTATTAGGTTTCTGTATAATATTTTCTTTTTTATATCAGTCAGTGTATGTTTAATATCGACTTGGTCCTTTTTTATCTTCTCTTGGATCTCACTAAATTTATCCATTTTTTTCTAAGAAATTCTTGAAAAACCTTTAACCATGGTTTTGAACTCTATATTCAGTCATTTGTTTTCCTCCATTTCTTTCATTTGTGATCTATTCCTTTGTCTCTGCATTTTTGCTACACTGATAGAATTTCTGTGCTGGAGTCAGCCTTATGATACAAGACTTGCAAAATTGCAAAAGCCTCTCTGTTCAGCTTGGATGGGGTGGGGTCTCAGGGCTGAGCAGAGACAGACTTGGATTCCAGTCATCCTTACCCTATGTGATCCCTAGGTCTCAGTGTTCCTCCATAATCACTGCAACCCTTTCTGGGTGCGTGCATACACCTCCAGATCTCTGCCTTTCTGGTTTCCGTGTACTCCAGGGACCCATATGAGTCTGAGTCCCCTGGGTCTCACCTGAAACTGGGGTTCAGTGCAGTTGGAAGTGGATTTCAACACATTTGAGAGTTACTGTCTCCCTCCTGCTAGATCAGCAGTCAGTCCTCTCTGCCTTCAGTGGTGTGCGTGCCTCCAGACCTCTGCCTTTTTGCAGCTCCCCTAAGTTTCCATGCACCCTTCCCTTTCCATGACAGTCCAGACTCCTCCCATATGAGTCTCGCCCAGAACTGGGGTTCAGTGCAGTCAGGAGTTGCAGTCTCTCTCCCACTAGAGCAAGCCAGCCCGGCATTTTGCTGCCCATTCTCTCCACTTGCGTGTCTCCATACCTCAGGTTTTTGCAGCTCCTCTGAAGCTCTGTGAGCCCCTCTATTTCCTTCTAGTTGTAGAATTTCCACTCAGACAGCTTTCCTGTGATTCTGGATGGTGTCCATTCTGTCTTTTATTTGTAGTTTTGAATTTGTTGTGTGAGGCAGCAGTTTAGGTGTTCACCTATGCTGCCATTTTGTTTTCTTCCCTAATTAGCATTTTAAACCATAGGACTGGAGGAGATACCCCAAGGCATTAAATAGATAGGATGACAATAAGTCTAAACCTTAGTCCTCTGGCATGCCATCATGTAGAAGTTATAAAGACAGGGTGGACTCAGCAAAGGAAACAAACAAACCAACAAAAAAACCTCATCAATTAAATTCTTTTTTTAATTGAAGAAACCGTTATCATAGACTAGAGGCCCAGTGCATGCAATTTATGCACTGGTAGGGTCCTAGTGGCTGTTGGCTTCTGGTCAGAACCTCTTTTCCTTCCCCAGTTGCCTTCCAGCACCAGGGCCTCCCTCCCATCCCCTGGTCAGCCTGCACCCTGGTCTAACTCCTGGAAAAACTCTGGTTGAGGGGAGAATTTGCATACTATGCTTTTATTATATAGGATGCCAGAGAAAGTGTTGGCAGAAAGATGAAATAATAAAATGAGTTAAATATTGCTGAAAGCTCAAATAGAATAGAAATTGACCTGACCATTCAGTTTGGAAAAATGTAAGTCATTGGTGAGGCTGACCTGAATAGGAACAATTCTATGGGAGAGGCAGAGAAAAAAGCTCAATTGGATTGTCTCAGAAATAATAATACATAAAAAAAGTGGAGTCACAGAAGATAACCTCTTTGAGAACTTTTTTAATTTGGATGATAAAATATAGGAATGAGGGGTGTGTCAAGAGAGGCATTTTGTTTTTAAGATGAATGATCTCATGTTATATTTAAAGGTAAGTATACTGCCCTAAAGAAAGGGGAGGAAATATAGGGAAGAAGGGGAATATTATGGGAATAGAGTTGTTAAGTAGATAAGAGGGAATGAGTTTTGTCATAGTAGGTTTGGCCTTAAAAATAAATAGGAACAATGCTGCATTTGCTGCAACAAGAAACTTTTTTTTTTAATTTAATAGAAACAGGGGTGATTATCCACCTATACTGAGGATGGGCAGTAATCTAACTGACTATCTAACTTGAAATAAACACTGAAGTACTCTAGTCTTACACCTCCCACCACTGTCAAATGCATCCTGTATCCTGTACTTTCAGATTGCTCAAGATAGCAGAGATACAAAGAAAGTGAGATACCAGAGTAATTGGACCTATTCAAAGAAGTCAACCAAATGCAAGGTGCCATGACTATTTTCCAGTGTCAGCAATATTTTCTCATTCATATGCTGATGTACCTGAACATCACCTCCACCAGCACTCTCATTAATTTTTTGAAAATGATAAAAAGCCCCTCTAGAGGAGAAACCAAATACTGCACTCCACATGGCTCGCCGCATGCCAATAGCTCATATGTCAGCACAATTCAGAACACATTTGGTGTCCTGGATCTCTTTTAGTTTTTTTTTTTAATTATTATTATTAATATCCTAGGGGCCTAGGACATGGACTCATGAACTGGTAGGGTTTTCAGCCTGGCTTTTACCTTCTTGCAATCCAGAACCCCTTATGAGATGTCAGAGAGCTGGTTTCTGCCCAATCTATGTAGGTCAAGCTGAGGGATCCCATAGTGCATGAATCCATGCACTGGCCCTTTAGTATGCATATAAGATATCTTCCCATCCTCCTCCCTACTTCTTTTCTTCTGAGATTCATCAGTCTGTTCCACATTTCCATGTCTGTGATTTCTGCTCCTGCACTGAGCATCTGCTTCCAGGTGGTCAGTACACATCATAGCTTCTAGCCGATTGGCTGGTCAGCTGGTTGCTTAGGCTTTTATATATATACACTAGAGGCCCAATGCATAAAATTCATGCATCAGTAGGGTTCCTAAGCCTGGCTGGTGATCAGGGTTGTTCAGTGGGGTGACTGGTAGAGCAATTGAGGGTCCCACTGGCACCTGCCTTGGCTGGGCTGGCACTGCCACTTTGCCAGCCCTGCCCCCCACTGCCCAATGGCTCTCTCTGTAGGAGGTCATCAGAGGGTGGCACTGGCTCACTTGCTGCCTGGCCCTGCCCCCTGCTTGCCAGCCACCCCCACTGGTACCAGTTAGGGTGACCAGCGGGGTAATTTGGGTGCCCATGCTGGCACCTGCCTTGACTGGCCTGGGGCCTACAGGCTGGGGCATCTCCTGCATTGAGCATCTGCCCCCTGGTCACTGTGTGTCATAGCTTCTGGTTGTTCCACTGGCTGTTCTGCTGTTCAGTCAATTTGTATATTCGGCTTTTATTGTATAGGATTTTTATTGATTTTAGAGAGGAAGGGAGAAGGAGAGAGAGAGACATCAATGGTGATAGAGAATTATTGATTGGCTCCCTTCTGCATGTCCCACACTGGTGAGCAAGTTTGCAACCCTGACATGTGCCCTTGACTGGAATTGAACCTGGGACCCTTCAGTCCATGGGCTGATGCTCTATCCATTTAAACAAACCAGCTAGGGCACTTCTTTCAAGTTTTAATGGCTTTCCTAGCACCACCTGACACCTCTGATGCTACCAAATTTTGTGCTTGGGAGGAATCCATGAAGACCTGGAATACAAAAAAAAAATCAATACCATATATCTGGAGAAAATTAGAAAATGTGAAAGAATATTCCTGAGGTTCACTAAACAAAGCATTTGGGATTTCTATGTGTTTCTGTTAGCTCCTATCTATGCAATGCTGTAGACACCTGTGACATGTCTATATTTCAGGCATAGCCTCAGACTTGAGGAGCTCATAACCTAGTAACATCATTGATACACAAATGACTGATTGTCTCAGAAGAGCTAAATTTGAAGAAAACCCAAGTTTCAGAGTTATACAATGAATGTCAACACTTTCTCAACATCAAGCAAGTACCCAGGGACCTCTGCTTTTATATGTGGACTAGTGGCCCAGTGCATGAAATTCACTGGGTCACTAGTCCACATATAAAAGCAGCCTGCACCCTTCCCATTTGGGGACCCCTTGGGGGTTGTCCAACTGATCAGGACTAAACCGGCAGTTGGACATCCCTCTCACAATTCTGGAACTTCTGGCCCCTAACCATTCACCTGTCTACCTGCCTGATTGTCCCTAAATGCTCTCCCTTGCCAGCCTGATCTCGCCCCCAACTGCCTTCCTCTACTGGCCTGGTTGCCCCCAACTGTCCACCCCTGCAGGCCTGATCTTGTGCCCAACTGCCCTCTCCTGCCAGCCAATTTGGTTCTGATTGGTCGGTTTCTATACCAGTCAGCCTCAAAAGCTCTGCCTCCTAGGCAGCTATTGACTCCTGGAACTTCACCCAGATTTGGTTCTGATTGGTCGGTTTCTATGCCAGTCAGCATCTCCAGGCCTATCTCTGGGCCTGATCAGAGAGGCAGAGGCCAGGAGAGAAACAGGGGTGCAGCTGCTGATGAAACCTGGAGAGAAAGAGAGAGAAATGGCTGATCAACAATTACCACTGAAGTTGTGAATCAGACCCTGCCTCTCTCTCCCAGCCTCTCTCTGAACCTGATCTGAAGCCCCCTGGGCAATCAGTAATGGGTCTCTATGGCAACCCAGCACTGACTGTAGGACTGACTTCTGGTGTTTTGTCCAGTCTTGGGCTAGTAGTTATGAACCCTGGGTTTTTATATATTAGGATTGAAGGAGGTGAATACTGGGTCACTTTAAAAATTCCAGAGAGAGAATAAGCACTCTGAAAACTCAGAGATCTAAAAGGTAGCATAGCCCTGCTAGCGCAGTACAACTACCCATGAACCAGGAAGTCACAGTTTGATTCCTGGTCAGGGCACATACGTAGGTTGTGAGGTCTATCCCCAGTAAGGGGTGTACAGGAAGCAGTGGATTCATGATCCTTATTACTGATGTTTCTATCTCTCTCGCTCTCCCTTTCTTTCTTTGAAATCAATAATAACATTTTTATAAATAAAGTAGCAGCATATTTTAAATTTGTCATCTTTCTGAGCATGAATTGGATCATAAAGTAGTAAATTGTAATTTTTCTGTTATCTAACCAAGGTAATTTACAATAAAGAAAGTATATGAAGTATGGTCAGCATGAAGATACATTGCCTAACTTCTATTTAAAGAAGCACTTACTGCCTAGTTCTGAGGTACACCTTACTTACACTTTAAACTCTTTGTCACTGGAGAGCTCAACCTGTGACTTCCTGGTTCATGGGTAGTTGTACTGCACTAGCAGGGGCTATGCTACCTTTTAGATCTCTGAGTTTTCAGAGTGCTTGTTCTCTCTCTGGAATTTTTAAAGTGATCCAGTATGCACCTCCTTCAATTCTAATATATAAAAACCCAGGGTTCATAACGACTGACCCAAGGCTGGAAAAAACACCAGAAGTCAGTCCTACAGTCAGTGCTGGGTTGCCATGGAGACCCATTACTGATTGCCAAAGGGGCTGCAGATCAGTTCAGAGAGAGGCTGGGAGAGAGAGGTAGGGTCTGCTTCGCAAATTCAGTGGTAATTGTTGATCCAGTTGTCAAGTATTCTAGAGTGTGCTTCACTGCAGGGGCTAGCCTTACTGGAAGACATGCTTTCTGTGGTAATTGAGCAAGATGGAGTATCTGATCCTAGCCCCTTGACCCAATTTCAGACAAATCAGCCAATATTCATGCAGAGTTCCCCACTAATTTTTTTGAGAATTTGTGAGCCTTCATTAGAATATAACTTTTGATTTCACAGGTGTTGATCTGTATATACACCTTACTTACACTTTAAACTCTATGCCACTGGAGAGCTCAACCTGTAGCAAGGAGGATGGGTGATTGGTTGCCTTTTAGATATGATGCCATGCAGAAAAATGTTGTTTTCTCTTTTATTCAATCTTCCATAGTGAGTTAAAAAAATGTTCTTATAATCATTTAAACTTTCTATTACAACATGTATCTATGCATATATCAGTTGATTTCTATGTGAAAGGAAGCTAAAATTAGGACATTGAAAGGCTGCTGGAACAGAAGGGAGAGATTATTTGAGGGACTAGAAAGCTATGGAGTAGCAAAGGCTTCAGAGAAGTAGCAAGGGCAGGAATCTGTCAATTCCCTGAATGGGATAATATCAAGGGGACATACTGGGGTAAAAAAGGGATTGATATTCTACCACCATAAAAGTGCCTTGCAATAATGCAAACTCAATCAATGGTGGTTATTTATCATTGTTTTCTATTGTTTTCAGTATAGTTATTTTAATAAATAGAAAACAGAGAAAGAATAATAAAGATAAGTTTCAGCTACTCTAACTTTGCCTAAGGCCAGCCTTTTTCTCCCATTCAAAATGAAGAGGGCATATTTTATCATCAGTAATTCAACAAAAATAAATGGATAAATTGCCTATAATTTCCTGCAAATTCTTCACCCAAAAGAATAATGGGAATGTAAGAAAAAGAAATTAGGAATGATAATAAAGATGGACATAGTGATCATTTGAGAATAAGTGAGTACTCATTATTTTAAATGCAGATTAGAATTAATCCAGGCCATCAGCGGAGGAGGCATATAAAAATTGAAAAGAGTGAGTGTGAATCTAAAAATTATTTCGAAGGCATCAAGATAAATTTAGTTAAAATGTTGGTATAAAAAGGCATGAAAAACAGCAACATAGCACCTCTTCTCACCTGTGCAGATAACTAGGTCTGCTAAAAGTAATGCATGTAAACCAATAGAAGCCCATGTTCATTCTCTTCAGAGACATTAACAGAGTTTTGTATTTAAAAATAACTTTGTATGTGTTATCAGGCAAGTAGCCTCCAACATGTATTTCTTTTGCCTAAAGTAATAATCAGTAGAACAGGATGATTGTAGTGTTGCCTGAGAAATCAGTGGTTCTAATTTCTCCCACATTAGTGGGATTGGGGAAGTTCTTGCAATATCTTCAGTAAATTAATTTTCTAAGACTTGCACAGGAGATTGAATGTTTTTTAGTGGCATGGAATTATATTTTTCAGGTTGTAAAGGCCCATGCCCCTAACTCAGTACTGAAAAAAATGCAGCTGGGAAACAAGCAGAGCCAAAAGTAGGTACAATTTCCAGAGCTTCCATTTCATGGTGAAGTTGGATCCAATGTAGCATCAGGCTAGTTAAAATCCATCAATCCATGGTGTGGGTTCCATTTGGTTGTGAGCCACATGGACAGATGCAGAGCATGGGAGTCCCACATCATCCAGACCTCACTGAACATGCATCTATTGTCTAGTCCTTTCCCCCAGTGATCTGCAGAGAATGGACATGGAGAGAGTGAACTGCAGATTCCTGGCAAAGCTGTCTAAATGGCATGCCTGCATTATCTAATCTCCCCTTTGCTCCTTTCTTGTTAGTAATAACCAGGTTATTATAGGACTCCATTTAGTTCAATCTATTTATTTAAAACTGTAATACAGACTCAAACAAAACAAAACAAAAACAAAAACAACTCCCCCCCCAAAACAAAACAAAACAAAACAAAACACAAAGTGGTTTGTATCAGGTGACAGAGATAGGCAAAACCAGAATAAGATGTTAGGGCCTGAATCACAGCCCAGCAAACCATAATATCCAAAAATGAAAAGTGTTATTTGATTGCTTTTGAGAAATAATTCCATTTCTTTATCATAGATAACAGAATTAATGATATAAAATGCTTTAGGGATATGATAAAATAGAGGAGGGGTTTTAGCTTTGTTGATTTCTATGATGCAAATATTTATAAATGTGTCACCATGAACAATTTCAAGCTACCATTCATTAGAACACTGAGTTGAGAAGAAATGTGCATATTCAGCTATTGTAGAAATCTTATAGACTTTTTAACTTGGTCTGTGGCAAGCACCTACAGCCCCTTGGCCTTCTAAGATTCTTACATGTTCAAAAACAGCATTTCTCAGAGACTACAAGTTAAGTTAACTCGAGAAGAAATTAAGATTATTTACTGCAAAAAATCTGTAGACATGTTCCTGCAATGTGAATTACTTCCCTTGAGTTCCAAATAAACAGGTGGAAAGGACACAATTGTTCCATTGCTTTAGGAATTAGGGCAAGGGTTAGAGATTCATGTCTCAATTTATACTTTAGAATGCTGGGTCTGTGAAAGTTGTATCATTTAATATCATAACCAGTGGTCAGCAAACTCATTAGTCAACAGAGTCAAATATCAATAGTACAATGATTGAAAAATTTTTTTGAGAGCCAAGTTTTTTAAACATAAACTTCTTCTAATGCCACTTCTTCAAAACAGATTCTCCCAGGCTGTGATATTTTGTGGAAGAACCATACTCAAGGGGCCAAAGAACCTTATGTGGCTTGTGAGCCGCAGTTTGCCAACTACTGTCATAAGCTATAGGCAAGATTCATTATATAATAGAGCCTTTCTACTTTTCCTCTTAACAGAAAAGAACTTGAATTTGTGTAGAGAGTATGTTGGCAAAATGAGAACTAGAATATTATCTCCTGACTTCCAACTCCCAAACCCATTCTACTGACCTAAATGACTTCTGTATCCAGGAATAACACTAAATTTCTATAAAACCATTTATTCCTCCCAGAAATCAGAAGATCTGGAAGGTGTTTCACTGTGAGAACATTTTAATACAATTTGTGCTCTATATCTGTAGCTAATCATCCTCTTTTAATTTCTGTTCTTTTAGTGTGGCATTCCTCCCTTCATTATTTATCTCTTGACCCACTCATAAAGTGTGTATCATTTAGTAACAGAACCTCAAAATTAGTACTTATAGTGTTCATAGTCTAAAATGGAAGGTAGAGAGAAGTTAAACAATAGCAGTAATAATGCAAACAATATTGCTATAGAATAAATAAAATAATAATTATAAGCATACAGAGTGGCATAAGAAATTACATAATCTGTCATTGTGTTATTGGCAAAAGAGCTCATTGTCCACACTGGTTGCAGGTGGAGTGGGCTTCTTGCAAAATCCCAAGGAAAGGAATTATCTGATATTTGCATGGGAGAATGAGGTACTGTAGAAAGCTTTATTTCTGTGGAATCAAACCCCTGACCCCATATCCCTTTGTCCCATTTTTGCCTTCAGCAGAGCTAAAATCAAAGCTAGTGTCCAGAGTTTCCATTCCATATTGGAATGCAAGAGTGCCAAGAGCCAAGAGCTAAAAATCAGTGCTCCTTTGTCTGTAGATTATGTAGTCCCCAACTTTTCATGGGTTTAGCAATGGCCCTGCCTGCTCTAGCCAATCCATGATTTCCCAGGCTTGATTGACAGGTAATTCCCTTATGTTACCCTGATTCATTGCACATATATCCATCCTCTCCTTTGTCCAGTTCCTTCCTTCAGTGATCTGCAGGGGTTGGGCTAGTGGTTCCCTGGTGAGTCGGATATGCAGCTTCCTGGTGAAACTGCCCAAAGGACATGCCTATAATTCCTGGCCTTTCTTTTTCTTCTTTGTTATTATTAACAACTAGCTAATTACAATGATATCATAGGAAATTGAAATTTTCATAGGTTTGTATCTTACAGGATGACTGAGAGTTTGCTAATAAGTTGGACAAAGTGAACCAGGAAGAGGAAGTTCTCTCTCTCCTTTAGAAACATTGCCTTTCTCCAGATAATCAGCAACCTGCAAGGCAGCAGAAGACAGTAGCCCATACCTGACTAATGGTTACAGAGTCTGGACCTCTGGCAGGATAAAGAGCACATCTTGACCTAAGTTATATTTCAGTTTCTGATCCTACCAAAGAGGCTGGAAAGAGGGAAACCAGAACATGTCTTAGAGCTATCTTCACGATATGAGGAAATGATGCATAACCTACACTTCACCTCTGACCAATTATCTTACAGCAAGACCCTGAACTCCTCACCATGCTGCTTTGTGACTTTGTCCTATGTAGTCTGTAATCTATAGCTCATCAAGGAGTTTCTGCTTTTGATCATCAGCTTCCAATTCTCTTGGATGGTGTTATTAAGTAATAAACTGGCCAATATTTATCCTCTGAAATTCTGTGTCCAGCTCTGGTGGCACCAAGTGGACAAACTCTTTCTGTTCTACAACATATGTCTAGATGTTTTCTGAGATTTAACCAATGGGCATATTCACTTCTGATTTACATTCCCACTGCATCTTTCTTCTCCAAATACAGCATATTATCATCATGAAGGAACCCAGGACAAAAACCTGTAATGCTTGCCTTTCACATTGCAAAAGCAAATTCCAATATATGAAACTTAAAGGCTTTGAAAAGGAATACCTCTAGCTGTAATGCTTATACCCCAGAAAAGATAAAAAATAAATAAAAATGGGTAGGCCAGGAGAATAAGGACACAGTTAAAGAGAAGGTAAAATAGAGCAATTGCTGAGATTTCTGGGAAAAGTTCTACACCTGTCCTCTTCTCCTTAGGGAATGTTCTGAGGAAGAGTCTCTCTAGAACCCTTAGTCAGGTTTAAATATCTGGTATAAATAAGCACTTGTACTCTGTTTTCTGTTATAACTCTGAGAGGTATC